>CM021100.1:348688750-348959959 GCA_007115665.2 Sequoiadendron giganteum
GTGTTAGCTATAACTATTTTGAAGTCTTGAAGGATTGCATTATGTTACTTCTGACATTTAGTCATTTTTCACTAAGTGTTTCCATCAATTCCAAAGGGGGATATTTTTGGCATATGGATTTTTGTGTTGTCATTGATGGAAACCTAGGTCACTGATCTAGTGTGCACTTCAATATTTGTTCATACCATGAGACAGAATGAAGAACAGGGTATCTGACTAAAGTTGAATCTATTTGCATTACCAGCTTATTAGTCTAAGTTATGGGTCTTAGGGAAGGTCATTGGACATCTAGAATAGCTTACTCTCAAGTTTTGTGTTGTCACATCAATTGGTGTACAAGTTAGGAGATCTAGTTGACTGATTTTTTGTTTATCGATACAGAGCACTAACTTGGGGAATATATACTATGTTATGGATGTTTAAGGAGTAATTGTTTAATATTTTTTGTGTTCAAACATGTTGATTTGGGTCCTCACTATGCTATGGCTAACATTTTAAAGATGCACATTGAAAATCATTTATTGATTTAGCCAACAATTGGAAAATATTTTATGTTTTCATGAAGCTGAAAAGTACTAATTAAATATTTAGTTGTGGATATAAATAAGTGGTTTATTATATCATTTTGATATAGATGTGAAGTGTGTTGTTGTTTGATGCAAAATTCATAAGGATAGTAGAGTGATTTCACCTACGCATTAATGGATTTATGATTTGAATTGAAGCAGAGCAGAGCAGAAGAGTAGAATCAGACAGAAGGTCAAGAGATCGACCTATGTGTTTAACTAGAACTATTCTCAAGCATTTGTAGATGCTAATTCATAGTTCACAACCTTTTTTGTCTTTGGACACTAATTGTAAGGTAGTGAGCCTTTATTTTTTTGAGCAGTGAGCTCTAGGCAGTGTGCCTGAATGCAAGTACATTCCCATTTTGGAAAACTTATATTTGAGTACTCAAATTATGGATTGACCTCCACCTTGGTTTTTCTCCTAACATTGTTTCCACATAAAAATCCTTGTCTTATGGTGTTGTAGATGATTGCTTTATATGTTTGCATCTTTCTTTAAATTTAATGTTGTAAGTGGTTTAAAGATCATATTAATGAAGTTAAATTTTGTTGAACACTGATTTACCCACCCTCTCAGCATTCCCTAATTCTAATAGCTTGCACATGTATCCATGTATTGAAATGTTTCAAGAGAACATACATAAATCAGGTGAGGATCTATGCACCTCATATTTAAAGAAAGGATTGATTTCACTTGTCACCCATGCTATGCGATCATCAGTGCTATTGAATATAATATGGCCATCTAGAATTTACAAGGCTTGCACCCATGATGTGTTTTGAATCTTCTCAATATCAAAGTTCCTATAGAAACCATGTTTCTTTCTAAATTACACCCACCAATAATAGATATAAACATGTGTTGTTAGTTGATATACCATCCAATCAACATTAGAATTTTTTGCACACTCAACTATTTTCAAGATTCATCTCTTTAGGTGTGAGTTGTAGGACTCTATGGCACCACTTGTCTCTTTCCTTACATGCTTTAGTATATGAAAAATCCTAGCCCACATACTCATTTTGTCAAACAATTGTCCCTTAAAATATTAAATGAATGGCAATTGTGTATATTTCAAGTCTTCCATGAATTTGTGAACCTCATTCCTCACAAAACCCTCCTCTATTGAATGATGCATGATATATCCAAGTCTATCAATCATCTCTTGTTTATCTACACTATTTTTGACCTTTGTGATCAAGTTCTTCAACCAAAAAAATCTAACATGCCAAGAGCATATATATAAATCACAATGAAACGCTTCTCTACATCTTGAATAATTTTACTTAGTATTTAATATTCTTATATGGGATATATTAAAATATTTACAAAAAAGTACAAATTTTTAATGAAAAATAAAACACACGATAGCTTTGATCTCAATAGTTGCATCATCCACCATGAATGTGTTTAGTCTCTAATCAATATTCTTCAATTCAACCTGTTGGAGAATAATGTGCATCCAATATGCAATATCATATGAACAAGACCTAGACATAATGACCCATTTTGCATGCACCCCCATATGATTTGAATCAAACACAATAATTGTATACAATTGAAACTAGAATATGACATAAGGTACAATGTATCAATACAATGTTTTATTTGACTGTAAAAAAATTCAATTTAAATCTACCAAGGAATACACACCATCCTTCATTGCATTAGTTCCAAATGTAGAATCCATGGACAATATGTTTTTGTGGCCATATTGAAGCATCCAGTCAAGTTTCTCTAGTAATTAAATTCCAAAAAAAAATGGGATTTTTCTATCTCCATCAATAATAGTGGAACTATACTCTTGATATGCAAACCACTTTTTGGGGTTTTCTAAAACCCATTGTTGCACCAAAATAGTATCATTACTATCAAACATGTAGCTTGATGTCTTAATATCATGATCAATATTTTCAATGTCATCCATGGTAAAAAAAATCATCCCTGGAATATTTACCCTCAAACATGATCATCTTCTCATGTAACATTTTCTTATTTTTTTATGTAGTGCATCTATGAGCATGCTAAGTAATAATAATGACTCCACCCATTTATGAAATTTCTAGCTAATATATGGCATGAAGAAGGACCTTGTTCTGAAAAACTCATTATTTATTTGAGCATCACAAAGTATGCCTTCATTTTCCACATGTTCGACTTGGCGGTACCATATCAAAACAAGGTTTTTCCTATGAATCCTGATTCGTGTGTGTGCCAATGAAAAAAGTATCCCTTTAATTTTTCTTGCTTGTTTGGGCCCTCCTTGTGAAACTAAGCTTATTTTTTCCTTGATTTAGTGTTGTAATGTGCTTGACACGTTCACATTAGATTTTGGGCCCTTGTGAACTAAACAAACATAATCATGCCTTATTTAGAGTGTTGTAAAGTGTTGTAAGAAACTTTCATACTTTTTCAGGGTTATCATGAATAATTGGGATTCTTTATGATTTAATTGGCATCAGTTTGCGTCCACAAGCCTCATTTAATGCATATTTTTGAGGATGATCCCGACATAAATCAAAATCCAACCATAATTCAAGTGCTTTTAGGTTGTGGCCCATATTTTATGGCTTGGGACTCATACAACACCTTGGACGTATGGGTCCCACTTAGGGTTTTGGGTCCCGATCCTGATCTTACACCTTTCTAAGCATTTTTGAAATTGGTGCCATAATTAATGCCTAATGGGACTCATATTCCACCTTGGGTGTATGAGTCTTGTTTGGCCTAAAATTAAAACTAATTCAAATTCTTTGCAGGATTTTATCCTCCTAGATCTGATGTTGGCTTGTAGTGTTGTAATTTAGAGAAGTATAAATACAAGGTTCTTTCACTCATTTCAGCACCAGGCATTCAAGTATTCATCCTTATAGCAATTTTGATTTCATAGCAGCATTCAAGATTAGATTACCAAGGGTTTTAGAGTATTATTCAAGCATCAAGCATCATATCAAAGTCATCATGTATCATGTTTTCTTTTGAGCTAACAATTGTGATGTAGGGTTTTATGATTCAAGCTATCATTCAACTCAAGATCTATCACATTCAAGAAATATTCAAGATCTACATCCATTGGAACCGCTTCATACATGTTTGCAACCTCTCATTGCTAGGGTTTTGTGAGTTGTAACATCATACTTTGTTCATTCATCATTATCCATTCCTATTTCATTTTATTTTAAGGCTTGATTACCAAAATGTGGTTTGACCAAGGAAAACCGCTATTCACTAACAAAACAACATTTTTTACCTCTCTTCAGTGTATGATTTGTAGGTTTAGATTAGAGACACATTGAAGAGAAAGTTTGGAGAAAGTTTTCTAAGTGTCAAAATTTTCCAAAGTTGTCACCTTGCATTGGAGATACTTGGAAGACTTATACAAACTGTAAATCATGGTTTCAGATGCAAAAATCAACTGGGAAGGATAAAGCAGACATTGAAGACCAGATTCAAACTTTGAAGCTTTAGAAAACCCTAATTGGAATGATATGCTAGTTCTAGCGTATGAGTCCTAATTTAGGTCATTTTCCAAGCTTTTACAATTTTAAACACCCATTTGCCAAATTTTAGCCTTTGCACAAAAACCCAGATCTAGGACTAAATCACCCTGACTAGTGTATGAGTCCCAATAGGATTTAAAACCAAAATTTTCAATATTATAGAGCTCATTCCAGTCTTCTATAGATTTCTAGGTGCACACATTTCATCTCTAAACTTTTTGTTTTGATTTACATGCATTTTTAGGTAATTTAGTGAAAGATTGCATCATACTAAGTTTATGAATTTTGACTTCCATCACATTTATCTTTCCAAGCCCTAACTTGGTGGTGAACCCCTCATTAGTTTACAATCAGACCCTAGGAAAACCCTTTTACAAGATCTCTTTTCCCTTTACATACTTTAGATTTAGATCTTTAGGGTTTACCTTCAATGAAATAAATGTGAAGTGGGTTTTCTCTATGTCCTAAGCCATATGAAAGTAAACCTATTTTTTGTTGTTTCAGTGTGCTAAAATGATAGGTGCAACCACATTGTGTATGTTTATAACCAGGTCTACTACCTTTCCCTAATTTGGTAACTAAGGAAGGATCAAAAGGTGTTGCATCTTTTTCCCTATGGTCATTTGGTTCATATGCACACCAATACATATATAAATCATAAATAATATTTAAACTATTAATAAATGAAATTGACCAATTATTAGAGATAATCTTGCATTGCATAATAATAATTATAAACATTTTTATTTAGCATATTACTCTTACATGTTGTATTTCAATTGACTATTAATCCTAGTTTTTGTATTAGAAGAAAGAGTGGGTTTCCTTGTGTGAATATTATGAAATTGAGTTGGGCAGAAGTCGCTTGAAATTTTTCCTCAGTTAAATTATTTAAACTATAATTTTCAATCTAAATTGAAAGAAATTATGAGCCTTTAAGGATATATGTTTCCCATGAAAGGTCTTTGTAGGGAAACTTCCGACTAGGGGGGTGTTGAACATCTTTTTCAATGATGTGAGACCAATCAACTTCTATCTAGTAAACAAACAAAAAAATTTAGAATCTAACTAAAAATGTGTACACATTAAATAGCATACTTGGTAGAAATTCTGGACATGTTTGATAACTATTCAAAACATGTAGAGGTATAATTATTTCAATTATGGTCATTGTCAAAATTAGAGAAAAATATCCTAAGGATATTGGATGTTGATGTTTGCAATGAATGTAAAAGTGAAATCAATAATGAATATTAAAAAATTTAATAAGATAATGATTTGGTTAATTTCAATATCATAAATACACAAGAGGATTTGTATGGGTATTAAACTTTAGTAACATGTCACAAAATTACTTTTATTTCATTTGAATATAAATTTTTACATATGGATAATAGTAGACATGTTCAAAATAATTTTAAGGCTTCTAGAAAGCTCTAGTTGTCCATTAATATTCGATATTTTCAAGTTTTTATGATTTTAGAAGGTCTTTCAAGTGTATGTGCTCTTCACAAAGTACGTGTATGATTTTCTAAGATCCTTCAATATGTGTCAGATCTTGTCTTCACTACTTGTATTTGCATTTCATGGTTATGGGTTAGATATATGAAATGATTATTTTCATGAATGTGTTCACGAGTGTTAAAAACTAGGTTTTAACAATGTCCTTTCTTTTTTCATGGAAAGGAAGTTCTAAAATATATTAATGCATTTGAATTTGTGAATGAAAATTATCATGAATGGGTTTTCATTCATTTGTATTTAGTTATGTGTATTTGTGTGTTTAGTCCTAAACCTTCAAGTTCAATTATTTAGTTGTTGAAATTTAAAGTAACTTTTATAACATTGTTTTAATCTCTTCACTAATTTTTAAAATATAATATTTGTAGTGTGCACTCTCTTTATCCTCAATTTTGGGATGCTTCTAAAATTAATTAAGTCAATCTGATTTTATGATCTATAACAAATTGAATAAATATATATATGAGTAAATTTCCGTAAAATGTATTTTAAACTAGAAAATATATTTCTTGATCTCACTTAATCATGGAAAAGATGATTAAAATTAGAGAATTTGAGTCTCAAGATTGTAATCATGGAGATTTTAAGGTATGTTATTATCATTGAAACATTTGAAAAAGATCTAGGAACTCACCATGAGACTAACCCCTAAAATCTCTCATGAAACCATTAAATAGTCTAGGAAATAGCTTGGAAGTTATTCGGGAATAGCTAAAACCTTTACAAACCCTCCTTGAAGCATTGAAACCCTTTATTATATTTCAATATAACATTTGGTTCTAATAATTTAAATCCAAATGATGACAAGAAGGTAGTTTATAATGAAGGTTTGATCAAGGAAAATCGGATGTATGATGTACCTTGAATGCACCATTAGATTCCCTTTAGTAGATCACTAATTAACGTATAGTTTTTTAATACTTTTGGGGCTAAAGTTGATAGCCTAGTATGTGTTTAAAACCCCTACCTAGATATCATGACAAAGCTATATTTGTCAAGTAGGATTCATAACCCTTAGTAAAGAAATATGAGGAAATTAATTAATGCCTAACACCTAAAAAAAGGTTCCACACATGTGATGTATGATATCAAACTCCCTATTGTAACGCCCCACTATGGAACCCAGAGAAAAACACATAATGCAACTACATAACCAAACATTTTCTTTAAAAAGAAAAAAAAAATGTTTGGTTATTTAGTTGCATTATGTGTTTTTCTTTGAGTTCCATGGTGGGGTGTTACATCTCGATATCATAGCACAAGGTTCTATCACTGGGTACTTTGGTTCTTGTGAGCCCATTAGGTTGTCCTAGATGCTAGATTCTATAGTGTGTGTGTTTTCTTGTTGCCTTTTGTGTCTTGAATTGAGACTTGTCTTTGATTTTGTGTAGGATCAAGCCTAGAGGTTGTGGTAGGGTTCATGGTCCACGTTGAGGTGGTGGTCGTGTGACTAATCATGAGGATACTCATCCTCTGTGTTCTCATGAGAGTGAGCATGTAGAGTAGTCAGATCCTCAGGTTAATTAGGTGGATGAGGAACTGAATCTGATTCAGCCAGAATCAGAGAGAGGTTTGTTGCATCCCTTCCTTGAGCAAGTTTTTACTCACCTTGGTCCTAGATGGGAGTTTGAACAAGAAGTGGATAGGGAACAAGATAGATCACCTAGGAGAAATGTTGAGACTATGGAACAAGACATTGTTGCAGGGCATATGAGAGATTTATTAAGGGAACACCCACCCACATTTGATGGTACTAGTGGTGGTCTAGAAGTGAAAACTTGGTTGTTAGACTTGGGATGGTTTTTTTCTATGCATCCATATGGTAGCAACACCAAAGCGAGATGTGCCATTATGCATCTTAGAGGCTTTGCCTCTACATGGTGGTAATTGGAGGAGCAAAAGCTTCCCTGAGAGATTGGTTCAGTATCATGGGATATGTTCTTGGAGCATTTCATAGCTTGTTTCCTATCAGAGCATTGGAGGAAACATCAAGCAGATGTGCTCCATTATTTGCATCAGATCGGTATATCAGTTGAGTAGTTTGAGTGTATGTTCTACCAACTCAAATAGTATGTAGGGATTGTGGATGATGAGGCTATGTTGGTGCGACACTTCATGAGGGGCTTGAATGCCCGTATCAACAGAGGAGTCTGATTCTTCAAGCTGAAGACTATGGAGGTAGCCATGGAGAAGGAATAGATTATGGAGGAGAATATCTCTATGACATTGGTTGGACATACAAGGGTTCATTTAGGTAGTGCACCTATTGCAGGTTTTGGTCCACATGGTTGTTTGAATCAGATAGGAGGTTCCTCTAGGAACCCACTAAGGGTGGATAAAAATAGCAACATTACCCACCGAAGAATAAGAGTTCTCAATTTTAGTTAGGTAATGGTTCATAGTATAGGAAGAACAATAATTGGTAGCATAATAAGCACAATCATCAAGATCAGTCAGCACAAAGTGCACAGTCTACGGTTAGCATAGGTAGTTTCTAGTAGTCTAATGCACCTTTAGGTGGCAAAGGTTTTGGTAGAGGTACTGGTTACTTTTCATGTAGTCAGTAGGGTCACATTGCGAGGTACTGTCCAATGAGAGGTACATCATGGTTTGGTCAACAACCTACAGCTTCAAAGTTAACAGTTGGAGATGCAGGTCATTCTCATAGAGTTTTTGCTATAATAGATAACCATCAAGTAGATCATCATAATATTGTGCTTGAGGCTTTAGGTTAGTTACAAGGTATTAATATTTCTATCCTTTTTTATTTCAGAGTTTCTAATTCATTTATTTATCCATCTATTATTGACGGGTGTGGACTCATGGTAGTAAAGCAAGGCATTAGGTGGTAGGTAGAATTGGCTTCTAGGGTGAAGGTAGCAGTAGAATCCCTTGCTCATAATTGTGGACTTAGGATTGGATCATAATTTACCTCAATTTGGGTATGGACTGGTTGGAATTCCATAGTGCATTGATTCATTGTTGATGGAAGACAACACATTGCTTATATGATTCTAGTGCAGAAGTGAAGATAATCGGTGTGTAGAGACCCATCTCCTTGCGGATTATATCTGCTATGTAATTAAGGAGAGGCATGTGTCAGGGTTGTCAGTTGTTTGCAACAATAGTTAATGAATTGGAGGTAGGGAAGAGTCGAGAGGTATCTCTTGATGATTACCCTATTCTTGGGGAATTCATAGAGGTTTTTCCCAGTGATATTTTAGGTATGCCACCAAAATGTGACATTGATTTTAGAATCAATCTGGTTCCTAGAGAAGAGCCCATATCTCGAGATCCATACAGAATGACCACATAGAAACTTGAAGAGATTTTTTTGTAGTTGGAGGATCTTTGGCTAAAATTTGTATTCATCTGAGTGTTTCTCCTTAAGGAGCACCTATCATCTTCATGAACAATAAGGATAGATCTCTTAGGTTATGCATTGATTATCATCAATTAAACAAAGTGACGTTTAAGAATCAATATCTTTTTCCTTGAATTAATGATCTCTTTGATCAAATCAAGGTAGCTAATGTGTTTTCTAAGATAGATATGAAATTAGGATACAATCAGTTGCACATTTCAGAAGTGGACATTCATAAAAAATCATTTCAAACTCATTAAAGGTACTATGAGTTCATAGTGGTACCGTTTGGGTTGACGAATGCACAATTTGTTTTCATGTGTTTTATGAACGATGTCTTTCACACATAACTTGATCATTTTTTTTCATGTTTCTCAATGATATTTTGATCTATTCGAGAGATATGAAGGAGCACAAAGAGAATATGAGATAGGTATTGCAATGCTTGAGGGAGAATCAACTATTTTCAAATTTGTCAAAGTGTGAGTTCTTCCAGATTGAGGTGAAATACCTTGGTCATGTTATCTCTGGAGAGGGTATTGTATTGGATTCTTCAAAGATCCAAGTCATCATTGATTTTCTCGTGCCTACCAATGTACTAGAGGTTTGCAATTTTATGGGTTTTACCAAGTATTATAGATAGTTTTCTCAGGGGTTTTATAGTATTTCTCATCCTATTACTTCTCTTCAGAGGAAAGGGAAGAAATTCATTTTTTCAGATTAGTGTGATTCAACATTTCAGACACATAAGGAAAATTTGATGAGTGCGCCTATCTTAGCCATTCTTGATCCTACTAAGGACTTTGTTGTTTGGACTAATGCATCTTTGAAGGGGTTAGGAGCCTTTCTGATGTAGGAAGTTCATGTGATCACTTATGAGTCTTGCAAACTCAAGGATCATGAATTGAACTATCCTACCCATTATTTGGAGCTAGTTTTAGTTGTTCATGCTCAAGTTCAGTTAAGGAATTTCTTTTTGGGTAACTGTTTTGAGCTTCACAATGATCACCATAGTCTACAGTACATTTTCATGAAACCTAATTTGAATGCTAGGCAGAGACAGTGGATGGATTTCCTATGCGAATATGACTTTGAAGTGAAATTTATCCAGGGGAGGAAGAACATAGTGGCTAATGCTCTTAGTCGACAAAGGAATGAGATTTATGTCATGACTCTTGGAGTTGATTTGAGGAGTCAGATCTTAGCATCATAGGATATACTCTTGAGTAAGATGGTTTGTTGTGACATTTGGGTCATATTTATGTGCCACTTGGTAATGGTATTTGCACTTTGATTATGCCAAAGGCACATTGAGCACCTTATTAAACTCATCCTAGTGCGAAGAAGATGCATGCGGATCTTTAACATTTTTACTTTTGGCCTAGGATGAAGTGTGACACACTGATTTTGTTTCGAGATGTATTGAGTGTCAAAGAGTTCAAGCTAATTTCTAACATCTTGCAGGACTATTGCAACCAAATCTTGTTCCTAAATGGAAGTGCGATATCATATCGGTAGACTTCATTGTTCGATTACCTATGTCATCTCATTGACATGATGCTATCATGGTTAATGTTGAAAAATTCACTAAGATAGCACATTTCTCTCCAATTCATTCATCCTATAATGCCTCATCAGTGGCAAAGACCTTCATGGAGGATATTGTTCATTTACATGGAATTCCATGCAAAATCATTTCAGATAGAGACCCTATGTTTACATCAGCATTATGGACATCATTGCAGCATGCCTTCGGTACACAATTGAACTTTAGTTCAACTTATGATCTAGAGACTGACAGACTGGCTGAGAGGGTCAATCAAATTCTTGAGGATATGCTCAAGATGTATATTATGGATTATCAGATGCCTTGGGAAGATTATCTCTACTTGGTGGAGTTCACCTATAATAATGGGTTCCATGGCAGGGCGTTACACCTATATAATTGTTGCATTTAAGAGAAAAATATATTTTTACTATGTGTGATTTGTGTTGGAATATGGAAATGTTTTTTAAAAAAAATATTTTCCTAATATTTTAAGAAATAAAGAAAGAATAGGTTGTAGATTCTTACCTCTTCAATCATGGGAAAATTCAAAATTACAAGGGCTTAGTTTTCATGAGATTCCTAAAAGCATATTATTTTATTATCATGATTTAATTTTAAACATGCATGCAAGCATAACCATGTAGGATCTTAAATATTAAATTTATTTTCTTTATGTATTTTGAATGATTATTTAAAATTTAAAACCTTTGCTTGGATCTAATAAATTAATTCAAGCCATAAAGAAGCTTATTTCATATTAGTTAACATTTCACCATTAGGGTGTAAGTATGGTGGTAGAGAGAAATGAAATTATTTATCATCCTGTACAAGAGTTTCCTACATAGTAAAGATGGTTATTTTCTTTGGCTGGTCAACATTTAATACTCATAGCATTTGAAAAAACCTTGACAATTACTTTCACCAAACCCTAAATACTGAGTTATCTTTTCCTTACCAACTTTATAATTATAACGGAAGTGTAAAAATAAATTCCTCTCAAATGTAATAATCTACTAGGAAATAAGAAAAATATGTCGCAAAACTAGGTGGAAGAGTCAACATCATTTGAGAACAACCATGTTGTCAAAAATAAATGACATCTTTGGACTATTACAAAAACATAAGATAGTATTAACCTAAGAAATAATTCAACAAAATAGAGTTTTGTTTCTTATCCAATAAAGTTACCTTGCAAAATAATTCTTCACTTGCAATGACTATCAAACATAGACAAAAGATGTTATACAATGAATAGTGTACTGTAATCTTGCATAGGCTATTCTAATAGCATCATAGGGATATCACACCTTTAGAAAATATTTATAGTATGCATGGACCCATTATTAACACTAGGAATTGTCATGAGGGAGTTAAGGGTATGTGCAGGATCAACATGGAAAAAATAGGTCCTTAAGTGGCAATAAAATTTAGAAAATCAGAGTTAGGCAACTTGATGTAAAAAATTGAATAATTTATCTATATTATTTCAAAAATATGTAAGAATAGAATATGTATAAAATTGATTTTAGTTTCTAAACTACTAGGTTTACTTTTTAAAAAAATCTATTTGGTGAAGATTTGAAATTTTAATGCAGTAGTACTTAAATTTCAGGGAAAAAATAAGAAGTAGGTGTCTGTCTGACCACGCTAACCACAATAAAATGATAATTATTTTTTATAATATTTTAGATATAAGTAGGGGACTCATGTCTTGATGTGATGCATATTTTTTTGTATTTTTTTTCCAAGTAAATAATTAATTATGATTTTTTTATTACAAATTTTAAAAAATATAAAAACTCATATGTCTAACCAACTTAACTTGGTCAAAAATTCATGAAATTCAATTGTTTTTTTTTTAATCCTATAGTATGTAAAGCATAGAATGTGGTGCATGTTTCAGATTCAAAAAATGTGATACCATCTTAAAGTTATAATGTTTTTCAATCAGCCTATCAATTAGGACTTTAGTCATAATTCAAATAGAAAATGAATAATAATTATTTATTAAATTCAAAGTAAAGCATAATTTATATTGGTGGAAAGTTGTGAATTTCCTTTAAAATCCATTTTTGTTTCATCAATTTTAGGTAAAAAAAGTCTACAACCACATGGGTCATCATATCACTTAGATATTGCATCTTTTTGGCCTATCATGATCCTACACATACCCTTAAAGATAACAAAAAAGACTATAATTAAGTGGATTTTGTCATGGAAAAAAATAAAATATATTCATGCATCACTTCTACAAGTTGTATGCCTATTATCAACATGAGTTATAATTGTTTCATAGCATCTAGTAAGAGTACCAATGCTTCCATAAGATAACAATCAAGCTAGGTTACTATCATACTTAGGATAGATGCTCACTCAACTTTATATGTATTATCATAATTCCATAATAAAGAATAACATTAGGACAAACAAATACTCTTGAGAAATCATTAAATCCATAAACATTTAGGATAGTTATTGTTATTTAGGATACCATAAATCTTTAAGGATTGGCATGTGCCTAGATAGTCTTATTAAGGTTAAATCATAATCAACAACAATAACAATAATAGGTTCTACATAGAATTTCATTAGCTACAGTTGTGTAGGAAAAAGTATCCCTTTTCACACTTAATTTTGAAATAAATAGTAATAAAGCGAGCTTAATTATGCCTTAATTTAGTGTTGTAATATGTTTTTCAGATTCACATTAAGTTTAGGGCCCTTTTTAATAAAATTGACTTAATTTTTTCTTATTTTTGGTGTTGTATTTACATACCCTAATCTAGAAAAATATGTTAGAGAATCCCCTGTTACATATAAGAACCTTAGCTAAACTTGTATTTACATAACCTAATCTGGAAATATTTGTTAGAGAATCCATTGTTATAAATCAGAACCAAAAATTGCATGTAATAACTAAGACTTTGCAAAAAATCATTTTCAAAAACCATGAGCAAGGACCCATTAACCCATGGGTGAATGAGACCTTGTATAGTCATTTTAGATTAGTTTCTGAGTGAAATTCAGCTTCTATTTTGGCTTCTTTTTTTTTTAGATCCAAGTAGTACTTTTCTGAGACAGACTATTTTTGCATTCAAGTTATTCCTTATTTAGTTAGATTTCCAACATTTTGAAAAAAAAATCTTGCATATTTAAATTAAATATATCGTTAGATTTCTATATTTTTCCTTTACTTTCAATATCATTTCATATATTAGATAGATTAGTTTACATTTTAAAATCATTAGAAAATCTAAACAAAACCAAAAACATCAAATAAAAAAACAAATTATAAAAAATCTTGGAGAAAGCATAGTCATTTGATCATGTCAAATCTCCTTTTCCAAGTTAACGTATCCCTCAAGACTTTTAGTAGTGATGACTTTGATATTATAGGTGAATCCCTTGAAGATTCTATCTTACAAGGTTCATTCACTAAGGCTTGTCATGAAAAACTATAATAAAGAGACGTTAATGCAATCACACCTCAACTTATCCTTTACCCACCTTCACATCAGCCTCAAGTCCAAAATAAACCTATGCTTAAATTGAAACCACCTAAAAAGAAACCATTAAAACCAAGAGATATCTATAACTTTACAAGGCAACTTGATAGTAATAATTGTTCATAGTAATTGGGTTACAATACCATTTCTCACACATATAATACAAGGAATAATAGGAAACAACAAATCACAGCTATTTTTTTACCATTACTTCAACATATCTTGCCTAGTACTTCTTAATTACCTTTACATAGTGGAAAGGAGTATGATCTTGTTAAAAAACTTAAGAATACTCTTACTAAGATATCCTTATGGGATCTTATTCAAGACTTGCCTAATTATCATAGTATGCTTCAAACAACCTTGTAGGAAGTAGCGGTTCCTCCTAGTGCAAATTATTATGATTTGGCAGCTCTAATTCAAGGAATGGATACATTTAATATAAACATTGTTTTTCACCAAAGAGATTTACCCTCTTTGGAAGTTAAAAAACAACATGAAGCTTCCATGATCATATCCATTATTAATAGGAAAGGAATAAAAAAAACCCTTGTGTACAGTGGCTAGAACCTTTTGGATAAGATTGGAATGGATAAGATAAAAATTGAACATGATTCTTTTTCCATTCATGGATTTCATAACAAAGGAAAACAAGTGTTTGACATGATCACATTACCTATTATAGTAAGAAAGGAAACATGTTGTAAACTACTATCCATGGTATTCCTCAAGATATTTCATATAATCTTATTTTAGGTAGACCATGGATTCATTAAATACATGTGGTGCCTTTGAATCTTCATCATTTAATTAAGTGTGTCTACAACAATAAAGTTTATACAATCAAAGTTGACCCTGAACCTAAAAGTTGTTCACACACTGAGAAAGACAAGAAAAGTCCTTTGAAATCATTGATACCAACTTCAAAAGTTGAAGTCACACAAGAACAAGAAAAAAAAATGCATATTGAAGTCACAAAGTTAATGGAAGAAAATTGGGGTTCCTTAGATTTCACACTAGCATTAATGGGAGAATACAAGATCACAAAAGAAGAAATTGATAACGGAAAATAATCAATGGTAATTTCATCCAAAAACTTAGAAGAACCCTCACAAGAATCTACTTCATTCACTAGAGAAGAAGACAAAAGTTATACAACAAGTTTTAATGAAGTTGATTATGAGCAACCATCAAATCCAAAAAAAGGGAAAGACTTTATGGAAGAGGTTATGAGCTCTTGAGACAACTTGTTTATAGTGAAAAGGATCTGGTAGAAAAGAAAAAGTAATATGTGTTCCTATAGATCCTAACACACAAGAAATAAAGAATGATCTTGGATATTGTTCTTCTAAGATAAAAAAGGAAATAAAAAAGTAATCACTCAACATGAACACCATCGTGTGTAACTCTTCTAAGATAAATCTCACATTAAATCGTCCTGAATTGATTGATACAGTAAGTGACGAGTCATTGGAATACTTTGAAGATGATGAAGCCTTGAAAGAAATGTTAAGAGTTTCTGACAAGTCAGAAACTTCTCATCACAAACAAGGAGTAACTTGTGATATGGTTAGTACTAAGAATGTGGATGAAGGAAAGGAAATTAATGACATTGGAGAAGACAAAGTACATATTCCTCAAATTTCAAGACAAAATACACTTCCTATGGGAGATACAATCAATATATCGATGGACACATCTAATGCAAAAAGAGTGATTCAAATAGTAAAGTTCCTTAGTGAGGATTAAAAATAAGATCATACAACATTATTAGATTAATTTATTGAACTCTTTGTTTGGACTTATTCGGACATACTGAGGTTTGATTCTAAGATAGTGATGCATAACATGGTCCTTGTAGAAGATGCTAGACTAGTGAGACAAATGATACATAAGATGAATCCTAAAATAGCTTTATGGTTTAAAGTTGAGATTGAAAAACTCCTTGAAGCTAGATTTATTCGACCTATTGACTATTATTAGGATGTGTACAAATTTTGGAGAACTGAATAAATTATATTTAAAAGATGGCTTTCCCCTTCCTAATATTGATGTTATAGTAGATTTAGTTGTAGGCCATGCTTTGTTGTCATTCATTGATAGATTCTTAGGATATAATTAAATCTATATCAACCCTCAAGCTCAATATAAAACAAAATTTACTATAACTTGGAGAAATTTTTTTTGGGTGGTTATGCCTTTTGGATTAAAGAATGAAGTAACAACGTATCAAAGATGTATGACATTGACATTTCACGATTGCATACATAAGATCTTGGAAGATTATGTTGATGATATTCTAGACAAATATCTAAAACAACAAGATAATGTGAATATCCTTTGGATAATTTTTGAAATAATGTGTAATAATAGCATGAGATTGAATTTTAAAAAATATGTCTTTGGTGTGCATAGTGGAAAACTTTTAGGTTTTTTAGTATCTCACAAACGCATTGAGGTGAAAATGAATAAAATTGATACTATCATTAATATGCCACCCCTGAAAAGTATTTCTCAATTACATACGTTACAAGGAAGGATTCATGTTATCCATTGTTTTATAGTAGCATTCTTGGTAGATAGGACTCTCCCCTTTACATAAATTCTTAAGAAAGAAGCGTAAATTAATTGGAATGAGGATTTTAATAAATATTTTGAAAATCTAAGAGAATATTTAGATTCTCCTCTTGTTTTACAACTTTCCATGCAAGAGAGACTATTTATCCTTTATACAGTAGCATCATCGCATGTTGTAGCTATATTTTTGGCTCAACAAAATGATAATGGTAAAGAACATCCTGTTTACTACATTAGCCAAACCTTGATTGACTATGAGACATGATATACAATGATAGAAAAATAATGTTTGCCTCTTTTATATTCTAATAGCAAATTATGAAATTACTTATAAAATGTGAAAATTCATGTGATGACAAAGTTTGATCCTTTTAAACACCTTTTTGCTAAAATTGATTTATTGATATGTTTAGCTAAATGAGTTATGTTGTTAACTAAGTTTGATCTTATTTTTTTCCATCCAAAGGAAATTAAAGGAAAATCCTTAATTTAACATTTAGTTGATGCTCCTTATCCCTTAGTGTTACCTAATATAGATTCATTGCTTGTTGAAAGTGTGTTAACTATTGAAATATAAACATGGGAATTATACTTTGATGGATCTATGTGTAGAACTAGCTTTGGAGCAGGAGTTATAATAATTCCACTTCTGGAAATCCTATTCTCTTATCTTATCGATTAAACTTCCTATGTACAAATAACACCGTGTATTATGAAGCTTTAATTGCTATATTACACACTTTTATTCCTTGGTGTTCAAGACATTAAGATATTTGGTGATTCTCAATTAATTGTTAAGAAAATAAGTAGTTCATATCAAGTGAAACATGGTAAGTTATCTAAGTATAAAGACCTGACAATAAATTTATTAGAATTATTTGAATCATGTACCATTGGAAACATACCACAAAATGATCTAATCAACAGGTAGATGCAATCGAAAGTGCTACTTCCCTTGTACACAACAATATTCAACTACTTAAAATAAGGTGCCCTTTATGAGCCTACAACTAAAAAAACTCGAGATCATCTTCAAAGACTCACATCTAAATACATAATTCTTGCAAGTGTTCTATATATATGATCATTTGATGGTTTTTTACTTAGATGTCTTAAACAATCAAAAATCCTTATAGCATTTGAAGAAGCTCATACAGGTGCTTGTGGAGGACATTTTGGAGGAAGATAATTAGTGCAAAAATTAATTTGTATAGGATGTTAATGGAGACATATGGAACACAATTATTTTTCTCACATTAGGAGATGCCATAAATTTTAAGAACACAATAATTTGATTCATGCTCCAGCTTCCAAGCTTCATGCCAAATTTCCTATTTGGCCATTCTCAGTGTGGGGTCTAGATCTTATTGGAAAAATATCACCACCCTCTTCCAGTGGACATACCTTTATAATTAGTGCAACAGATTATTTCACAAAATGGGTAGAATATATCCCTCTTCATTCCAAGACAACTAATGCAATATGTCGTTTCATATTGGAACACATTATTTGTCCCTTTGGTCTTCCTTCCGTATTAGTTTTATATAATGGAACTCCATTTATGAGCATTGACGTGAAGAGATTCTTGGAAATTTTCCATACTCAACATCTTTTTTCAACACCATATTATCCACAATCAAATGGTCATGTGGAATCAACTAACAAAAATCTTGAACAAATATTAAGGAAAACATTAATAAATAATAATAAAGATTGGCACACTTAGTTCTAGTGTAGGAAAATGTATCCCTTTACATTTTCACACTTCTTCATACCCTCCCTACTAAAGTATGGCTTCTTTATGCCCTAATTGGTCCTATTTTGCATCCACAAGCCCAATTAAATGAATTTCTTGAGGATAATCCCAACACTTATCAAATAACCAATCATAATTCAATGTCTTTAGTTATGTGTTCCAAATCTAGTCATCTATAACTCATATTCCACTTTGAGCATATGAGTCCCACCTAGGTCTCAAGACCAAATTTAAACATTGCATTAATCAAGACACTTCTTGGAGTTTGTGTCCTATGTCTAAGACACTGGGAATCATATTCCCCAACTGGAATAGGAGTCTCGTTTCAATTAGGACCCATTTCAAATCAAATTCTTGGTGGGATTTCATTATCCTATATCTGATGTTGGATTGTAGTGTTGTAATTTAATAAAATTTGGCATAAACAAGTATAAATACAAGGTTATTTCACATAGTTTCATCCTAGAATTTCATAAGAAATCAAGAGGTCTTTCACAAGAGAATTCAGGAGAATTTCTAAGGAATCTAGGGGTACATTTATAGAAGATTATTATAGAAATGAAGATCCATTATCATATCAAAGGCTTCATGCATCATGTATGTGGTTTTGAGCTAATTTTCTAATGTATTATTCAAGATTAGTTCAAGTATTCAAAGGAATTATGTTTCATGTTGAGAATCATGATCAATATCTACATCCATTAAGGTCACTTCATGTTTGTTTTCAGATCTACAAGGTTTCAAAGAAGGTTTCATTGTTTCATCGTATGCTTCATGTTTTGTTTAATTCATGCAACGTTTCTCATTAATGTTTGATTAACAAAATAGTGTTTGACCAAGGAAAAACCCTATTCTCTAACACAACAATTTTTCTCCCTCTTGATGTGTGATTTTAGATCTAGGTGAATTGGAACTTGAAGATCCTTTGATGATAAAGTTGCAAGATTGAAGAAATTTTTCAAAGTTGTCAAGAAGTTGGAATCTTCATGCAAAGTCATCTACAAATTGGAATTCAAACTTTTCAAACCTAAAGATTAGACAAAATGAAAGCTATAGAAGATCACTAGAGGCTACAAAAATATTGGAAAAATCCTAACAATTGGAATAAATTTCCCCCTTGTGCGTATGAGTCTCGGTATATCAATTTTAGAAATTTTCAGTGGATTATGTCTTATCATCAAAAGTTTGTAGATTCTACCCAGAAACCCTAAACTAGGACTAAATCGCCTAGTCTAGCATATCAGCCCTAGTGCACTTTAGAAATAATAATTTTTAGGGTTTTCATATCTTATTTAGTCATATCTACATCTCTAGGTACTTTTATATATCTTTATTTTTAGTTATCTGATTTCATATTTTATGTTTCTACATTTTAGTACATACATGTTTTTGTTGCTCCTTTGAAACTTCATTTTATGGTGAACCCCCAATTTAGTCACACATAAAAGACCTCCTAGAAGACCCCCTTCCCTCAGTTTAATCACTTGGTTGAGGGATCTTGGTTTCATAATGAACTGAAGTGCGAAATAGGTCCCCTAAGTGTTCCATCTCGTAAAAGTGGAACATCCTATTTCCCGCATCATTTCATTTTGGTGAACTCGACCTTTGGACCCTTTATTTGTGATTTGGAGAAAATTTCAGTCCTATATATTTCTTACATTAACTTTGCATTAGATCTTGCATTACTTAATTTTCATTTAGGGCTTCTAAAAATTGCATTAGTGAAAATTGCATATAGGTTGCATTTTTTCATCTTAAATTATTCAATTTCAATGAAAATTTATAATTGAAAATATTTGAATCAACATACAATTTTGAAACCTTAGAAACAACTCAAAATTTGTTGAATTTGGTGTAAAAATCCTAATTTGGGACTCAATCACCTATCTGGACGATTTCGTCCCTATACAAGTGGTTTCTCCAGATTTTTGGGAATTCTATGTTGATTGCTTTTCAGCATTTGAACCTTCCAAAAAATCTAATTTAGACTCATTCATGCACATCTTGGTGATTTATTCATGTATCAATTCTGAATCTATATTTTATCGCATTAAAAACTTCATTTATGTGCTTCTATTTGCTGCTATCAGATATTTGTTTCAGTTTTCTAAGTTTATATTTTATTCATTTCATTAGACCTACCTTAATTTGGTTCATTTAGTGCATTTCTTAATTTCAAATTTCTATTTACAACATTTCATTCTCAAATTATTGCATAGTGTAATCAACAAATTACCTTGTTTAGAATCTAAAAATTGCATTGACACATTTCATTCTAAGTCATTGCATTGCTTGAAAAGACTCTTCCCATTTTGAATTTGTGCACTAAGTTTGTATAGATTAATTTACACAAATGTTAGTATCTTTCTTTTCCAATTTTTCAAAGAAAAATTTCATCAATAAGTATTTTAGTCAATTATTCAATACATTTCCTAGTTATAAGAGTCTCTTAGTGCAAGAAAGTTAACATGTTAACGCCTAGCTTAAATCTACATGCCCTCATATCTCTCTGATTTGTGGGAATGATGTGATAGAAGAATATGCAAGCATAGGCAATCATTAAAATCAAAAAAAAAAAATTCTCACGATACCTCTCCTATTAGTGACGAAGGTATCTTGGTGAAAGAAGTTGCAATCATTAAGAATCATGAAATTCCTATTTTTCCTTCTCCTCCTCCCCCTTGGGAATACATTCTGACACAAGAAGCTGAGATCATTTCCACTAATTTACTTAGTCTAGATTCCTCTCCCAACACCTCTCCTACTTGTGAATATTATTTATATGTAATCATGGACAATTATCACATTTATGAAGAGGCTATGTTGGTTTTAAGATATCTAATGATAAAAGTTATAGCATTATTTCTCTCCTTTGTAATGTCCCTAACATTTGGAAAGATCTATTTGATCAAAAGGATTATATCATTGATAAGACTAAAACTCATAGTTTTTCTTCTCTTGATGCCTCCCTTATTCGTGATGAACCTACTTTACAAAATATAATCATGAAATGTGATAAATTATTCATTTTTTCCCCTCCTAAAATATCTCCTACTAGGATAGATATTATGGAACAAGAGAATGAGACCTTAGAAAAAAGATGAAATCATGGACAATCATGGCAATCACATTTCTTCTTCTCCTAGTATCTCTCCTAGTTTCCAAGAATATATTTTGGTGTTTAAAGATCAAACCCATGAGAGTTATGAGAATATTATTTGTCTCTCTTCCCCTAGGGAAAACCTTGTTGAACAAGATAATGTCATCATTGATAAAAAAGACAATCCAACCATTGATAACTCCCTTGTGATGAAGTAATTTTAGAAGAACCAACCATTGAATTTCATGAACGCCTCTAGAGTTTGTTGATCTCCTAAAAGCTCTCCTATTAGGGAAGATATCATGGTGCAAGGAAATGAAAACATTAACAATAGTGATATATTTTCCTTAGATGAATATGATGAAGTGACATTAGACTCCCCTTCACTAAGAAATTATCAAAATAATGAGAAGTATTCTGACATTATGCACATTATATATCCCTTGAAGTACTCTCCTAAGCCTAAAATTATCCTTTACCCACCCTCAAACCAACCAAAAACTCAAAAAAAACCCATTCTTATCATGAAACCACCTAAGAATAATGTTTCACAACAATCAAATTATAATACCATTGCTCATACATATAACTATAAATAATCTGCAACCAAGACAAACACCTTCAACATCTCTCCCACTACCTAACCCTATATTTCCTTGTGCCCCTCACTTTCCTTTACAAAGTGGGAAATAGTATGAAATTTTTGAACTAAAGAATACTCCTGCTAAGATATCCTTATGGGACCTTATTCAAGCCTCACCTAGTTATCATAACATCATTAAAAGTGCTTTACAACTTCCTATCCCTCCTAATGTGCAATCGAATTACACAAAAACCATGATTCAATGAATGAATGCTAACATTATTTTCCACCAAAGTGAGCTACCTCCTTTGGAAGTGTAAAATAAAAATGAAGATTTCATGATAATAGATAGATATAATAGAATAGGGATAAAGCAAGACCTTTTTGACAATGGATCAACCCTTAATGTGTGTAGTGTAACCCTTTTAGATAAGCTTGGCATGGATAAATAAAGAATTTAACCTTATTCCTTGTTGATTCAAGGATATGATAATGTATGAAAACAACTGCTTGGTGTGGTCACTTTTCCTACTTCACTTGGAAAGGAAACATTACAAACCCCAATCCATGTTATACCTCATTATTTTTCATATAATGTTCTTTTAGGAAGACCATGGATTCATTTTTTAATGGGGTGCCTTCAACTCTTCATCATATAATGAAGTATGTCTACAAAAAATAAGTGTATGTAATCAAAGCCGATCCTAAACCAAATATTTGTTTGAACATTGAAAAATGCAAGGATAATCCTTTAATAACACTAACACCAACTAAACAAGTGGAACTCATGCAAGAAGAAAAAAAGATAGGTGTCCTAAACCCTTCACAATGTCATCGCTAGAAGATTTGGGATCATTGGAGTTCACACCCACATTCATGGGAGAATACAAGATCATAACAAATATCTTGAAAAGGCAAAAGAAAAAGTGGTAATGTCAACAAAAAATTCAGAAGACCGTTCAAAATCATCCACCTCAACCACTTTAGAAGAAAGTACAACATACATGTCAAACTTTGATGAAGTTGATTATGAGAAACAACCAAATCTAAAATAAATGAAAAATATTTATGGAAAAGGTTATGAACTTATGAAACAACTTGGATAAAGTGGAAAAAGATGTGGTGCTAGAGAACAAGGTATTTGTGCACCTATAGAGACTAACACAAAAGAAATGACTAATGGTCTTGGTTATTGTCCCTCGAAAGAAACAAAAAATCCTTCACTCCATATAAACACTCTAACTAAAGACTCTTCTCAACCAAATTTAACATTAGTGTTGTTGGTGGATGGTCAATGCTCCTCTTGGGATTCGTGACATGGAATAACCGCCTCCTATGGACCTATTAACTCTAACAGTTGTATCAGGCATTAATAGGTCAATCTTTTGGTGCAACAACAATTGTGGGCCAACAAGTGGTATCAAAGCCAAAGGTGTTGAGTTTGAATCCTCTTAGGTAATGTTGAGGGGGAGTTTTTTAGCAAATGGTCAGTGCTCCCCTTAGGATTCATGACATGGACTAACTACCTCACATGGTTTTGTTAACTCTCATAATTGTATCAGACATTAACATGTTGATCTTTTGGTTCAACGACAATTATGGGCTAACAAGTGCATCCTGACCTAATAGACACTAGTGGTCTTGGTTATTTCCCTTCAAAAGAAATGAAAGAAAGAAATAAATCTTCACTTAATATCAATGTCATCACAAAAATAGTTAACGATTGGAGTTTTTTAGATTTTACACCCTCCTTTTAAGGAGCTTGACCAAAATATCATAAGAAAAAGAGCCTTGTGTAAGTATGACACCTAAGCAAGAGATATATTTGCCACAAAATAAAGCAACATCTTCTACTTTTGATCATGAGAGTATCTTGTTGAGAATTCTCCAAGATTATTTCATATCTCTCCCTCCAAGAACATAAAAGAAATTCTACTATAATAATTAATTTTGTGCATAACATAGAGATGGTCATGCTACTAATTAAATGTATTTCTCTGAGGATAATCCAAGCACTTATCAAATAACCAATCAAGATTCAATGTTTTTGGTTATGTGTTCTAGATCTAGTGATCTAGGACTCATACACAACCTTGGGCATATGAGTCCCACCTAGGTCTTGGGACCTAATTTAAACATTGCATTAAACAAGACACTTCTTGCATTTTGTGTCCTATGCTTAAGAAACTGTGATTCATACACTCTAATTGGTGTGTAATTCTTGCTTTAACCAAGACCTATTTCAAATCAAATTCTAAGTGATATTTCATTATCCTAGGTCTGATGTTAGCTTTTCATGTTGTAATTTTAAAACATTTGGCATAAAAAAGTATCAATACAAGGTTATTTCACATAGTTTCATCCTAGAATTTCATAATCAATCAAGAGTACTTTAACATGAGAATTCAAGAACACCTCTAAGGAATTCAAGAGAAAATTTATAGAATTTTATTGCAGCAATAAAGATCCATTATCATGTCAAGGGATTGATGCATCAAGCATGTTGTCTTGAGCCAATGTTATGATGTATTGTTCAAGATCAATTCAAGTATTCAAAGGCATTATATTTCATCAAGAATCATGATCAATATCTTCATCCATTGAGATCACTTCATGCTTGCTTGCATATCTACAAGGTTCCAAACAAGGTTTTATTGTTTCATCTTATGTTTGATATTTCATTTTATTCATGCTTCATTTATCATTACGGCTTGATTACAAAAATGAGTTTTGACCAAGGAAAACCTCGATTCCCTAATATAACAACATTTTTCCCTCTTCATGTGTGATTGTAGATCTACGTGAATTTGAGCTTGAAGATCCTTTGATGAAAAAGTTGCAAGATTGAAGAAATTTATCAAAGTTGTCATGTTCATGGAAACTCACGTATAGATCATAATTCAAACTTTTCAAACTTGAAGATTGGACAAGAAGAAAGCTAAAGACAATCAATAGAGGCTATAGAAATATGAGACAAACCTTAATAACAAGACTAAATCCCAACCTTGAGCATATGATTCCTAGTATAAAAATTCTACTTGTTTCTAATGGATTATGTCTTATCATCAGAAGTTTGAAAATTCTTCCTAGAAACCCTAAACTGGGACTAAATCATCCATTATAGTGTATTAGTCCCAGTGCACTTTAGAAACAATAATTTTAGGGTTTTCAGATCTTGTTTAGTCATCTCTACTTCTCCAAGTAAGTTTTTGTATCTTTCTCTTTAGTTATTTGATTTCACGTTTTGAGTTTCAAGGGATTAGTACATATATGTTTGTATTTCTCCTTTGAAAATTCATTTTATGGTAAACCCCACATTTAATCACACCTAAAAAAACCTCCTAGAAGACCCCCTTCCCTTAATTTAATCACTTGGTTGAGGGATCTATATTTATTAATGAAGTAAAATGCGAAAGAGGTCCCCTAATTTTTCCATCTCTTAAAAGGTTGAACATCCTATTTCCCCATCATTTTATTACCTAACTTATTCATTGTGGGATTCATACATGTATTAGAACATCTACAGGAAACACTCCCTATAACATTGTTTATGGTGTTGAGGTGATATTTCCCTTAGAGCTAGAAAATCCTTCATTAAGAATTTATTTCAATGGGTTTATTGATGATAATAATTACAAAGAGAAACGATTTCAACAACGTGAAATGCTCGATGAATGACATATAAATGCTCCCAATCATCTCCAAGTTTATTCCAAATGAATGCAATGTAGTTATAATGATCATGTCATTCCTCGTGCATTTAATAAAGGTGATTTAGTGTTATATGAGAATCAATGTAACATGAATTCACCTCTAAAAGAGAAAGGAAGATTCAGCCCTAATTGGCTAGGACCTTATATAGTTGAAGAAAAGTATAGGTTTGGTGCCTATAGATTAATGGAAATGGATGGCACACCCCTTAAATAACCTATCAATGTCACATAGTTGTATTGGTATTACACATAACATCCCTTTTGAATAATATGTACACTTTAAAGAAATGTTGTTAGATTCAAGTAGATAGTGTTCTATTTTTATCTTGCATTGCTTCATTCTTTGAAAAACAATATTGTTTTGTCTTAAATCCCAAATTTATTATTCAAATTAGTTTTATTTATTACACTTTCACGCTTTTCTAGGATTTATTTTAATAATTAAGCCTAATGGGAACCTTTATAAACAAAAAGTACATAATTTGTACCTTTTTTAAGTGTTGTAAAGTGTTTTAAGGCACTCTCACACTTATCTAGGTGGTCTTAATTGATTTTCCTTAAGTGAAGTTATTAACCCCCTCTTTAGGCCTTAATTTTGACATCTCCCAAAGATCTATCCCGACAATCATAAATTAAATATAAAATTATTTCATTGGGAAAAATTTGGTCCTAGTAAGTTGAGCTAGGACCCATTCACCCTTACTAGTGAGTGGTTCCTCCCTTAATAGGACCCCCCTTTACAAGTGATCTGGAATGGGATTTTGGCCTTCTTTCAGCTCCTTGAAGCTTGGTCCTGGAAACTTAGCCAAGACCCATTCACCTTTGGTAGTGAATGTGTCCTCCCTTGATGAGACCCTAATTTTTCAATTTCATTCTGGTGGGAATTTAATTTTTTTTCTTCCTAGATATGGTATTGGCCTTAATTCTTTGAATTTTGGGGTTAATCTACCGATTTAGAAAAAATAAGGGATTATTTCACATTATTTTTCCTAGAAATTTCGTGTGACTTCATGAGATAAAAAGGAATAGAATTAGAACACTTCAAGATAATTTACAAGGCATTTCAAGGCATATTTCAAGTGTTTATTGCATAAATTTAAGATCATATCATCATTTCAAGGGTTTAATGCATGCATTCATGTTGTTGAGCTAAGATTGTGAGTGTAGCATTGAAGATATACTTTCAACTATTGTTTACATCATTCTCAAGGATCCTAGATCTACAATATTCATGGCCACTCCATGGTAGTATGCAAATTTACATCACAAGACAAAATCCAAGGTGACATAATTTGCATATTTCATGTTTCATGCTTCATTTCATCACTTGGTTTAATTATCTACAAGGGGTTTGACTGAGGAAAACCCCCATTCACTAAAAAATTAAAAAAAATTTGCCCTTGAGTGTGTGTTTGTCGATTTCACCGATTGCAGATCATGTTGAGGAAGATTTGGAGCAAGATTGTCAAAGTTGTAAAGGTTCTAAAGTTGTCATTCAAAGTAAAAGATCTTGGAAAGAGCCCTACAGAAATAACTAAAGGCTTCCAAAACTTGAAAATGGGGAATTTAAGAGTGCAAACATCAAGAAATAAGATCCTAAAATCAGTTTTTTGAAACCCTAAAATGACCTATTCACCAATGAAGGTAAATGAGTCCTCCATAGCTCAAAAAAACAACTTTCTGTCTAGGTACATATATTTTTATGCTCTAAAAACATCCCCCATAGTTGCTATAACAAATTTAGGTTGCATTTCTGATTTTTATTAGCATCTTATTTTTCATTTAATTTGAGGTGTTGAGGGTGCTAAAAAATTAGTGATCCATCACATTGTCCATACACATTGGGTGGATCCTATTTTCACCGTTTACATTATTTGGCAAACCGAACATTTTCAACATCATATCTTTTTGAATTATTGAGTCTTTTCATTTTAAGTTAAAATATTGCATTCATTGCATGTAGATTTGCATTGAATTACGGTTTTCTTCTTTTACATTTTAATCTTGAATATCATATAAGGTTTATATTTTCATTGTTTTGAACTTCTTAAATCTAAAAATTACAAAAACAAAGCAGTTATTTTTTATCTCATTGTCAATCTCATTCAATTGCATTTTGAAATTTAAAATTTTTTTATTTCGAACTAAGTCTTGTATTTCATCTTTCTATTGCATTTTTTATTGAATTTTTGGAAAATCTAATGTTGCGTTTCATTTTCTATGACCTAGAACTAAAAGATATGTTTGAGAACTTGCAAATCATCAAAAATAGTTTAAAAATACCTTACCAAGACCCATTCAATTTTACTAGTGAATAATTCCCTGATCAAGTCTGACATGTACCTTCTGGCATCTCAAACGGCATTAAATTTCTTTGAAATCCATAGAAAGATCCCAGAAAGACCCAACCAAGTTCCATTTACCCTTACTAGTGAATAAGTCTCTATTAGCTATAGATATATAATTTTAGGACATTAAAATCTTAGATTTTAGCTTTTGTTTGGCGTTGTTATCTTGTTGCTTCATTTTACTAATTTTTTGTTTCATCAATTTCATTGCATTTAGCTTAAATTGCTTCATTTCAGTGCATTGTTAAAATTTCAAAATTGCATCAAAACAAAATCATTTTCATCTTATTGCATTATTTAATCGGTAAATTGTGTTGCTTATATTCTAAAAATTGTATTTCATTATGGGTTATTGCATTTTCAATTCTAGGGTTTGCACACTAGGGTTGTAAAACTTGCATGAGCTTTACAACTTGGTGTCTTATTCACAATAATATTATAAGACAAAGTTCAAGTCTCATGTCATCTTATGATATCTCACTCATCATGGATCTTGGGTTTCATAACTCTCTTTTTGATAGTGTTGAGAATCAACCCTCCATGGCTCATAGTTTTCATACTCCACTTCTCATGACTTCACCTCCTATAACCAATGTCCTTAACATTACCAACACCATCCCTACCATTACCACTTCCACTCAACCTTTGGGATCTACCCAAAGTCAAGGTGGAATTCCAATCCCATCCTCCACAATACTAATATCCATTCCCACATACACTATTACACAACCTACAACAAAATTCCAACCCACAACAACATTCCAACCTACAAAAAAATTTTAACCCACAACAACATTTCAACCTAAAAAACCTTTCAACCCACAACTACCATTCAACCAACCAGAATAGTTAGGCTTACTACCATCATATACACTTCCATGGGTATTCATATAAGAAATGCTTCAAACACAATAATACCTCAATAGTCCACCTTCAACAACCTATAATTCACTAACCCTTCATATGCATACACAACAACACCTTATTCCTCAAACCTAGCAATTTCCTAAACATTGACAAATCCACCGAGAATCCTTCTACATCTTAACCCCAACCACCCAAGTGGAACCCTCACACCACACAAATAATGAGCAACATATTGAGAAAATCACCAAGCTCTTCAATGATGATTGTGGTTCTTTAGACTTCACCCCTCCCTTAATGGGAGTATCCAAGATCATACACATAGACTCTGAAAAGGGAAACATAATCTTCTCCATAGAAGACTTGGTCGGTCCTTCACCTGCATCCACCTCAACTACTTCAACCATTAATGCACATAAGGAACCCTCACCCAATCCAAAAGCACTGAAAAATATCTATGGGAAAGGTTATGAGCTTATGAAGAAACTTTGATATAGTGGAAAAGGTTGTGGTGCTCATGAACAAGGTATCCACACCCCTATAGAGCCTATCAAGCAACCATAACATCATGGGCTTGGTTATCTTTAATCGAGATCACCAAGCATTCCTCTCACATCAACACTATCTTGAATCACCCTTCTACCCTAACCTTCAAAATTTCTCCTTTGCAACAAGTGAAACCACCAAAGGACTCTTTGCTGAACACCAATGTCATCTTGAAACCCACTATTGATTTAGATTTTACACACTCCTCTACAAGAGTATAGAAAATATCACAATCCTCAGCACCTTGCATCCATATGACATCCAATCCTAAGCAAGACCCTTCTTTGTTGCACACTAACATATCACCTTCTCCCCTCAATCAAGAAAGCATATTGTTGAGACTCCTCAAAGATAATTTGATCTCTCTTCCCCGAATAACTCGAAAGAAATGTTCCAACAAACATTCCTTTTGTGCCTACCACTGAGTTCATGTTCATCACCCTAATGAGTGTAAGGCCTTCAATTGTAAACTCCAACATCTTAAGGAGTTTTGTGTTCTTCCATACATGGGGGCACCTAATTCCTCTAATTGATACTAATTTTCACCTCACTTTGTATCCCCTCAATCCTTTCTACTCACTCTTATCCTGAACTAAGTGGGGGCAAGAGGTTAGATAGCCTTTTCCTTCGTATGTCACTTCTCGATGTCTCTTTCGGCTAGTCGTTCACCTTTCATAAACATATAATAGCAAGCTTGGGATGTCGATGACATGTCTTAATCTGACTTTCATGTGACATACACTCCTCTTCCTCTTGATGAAGCTTATCGTAAACATATCACTCAGCATAGGGCTTTCTAACCAAGCTCTCATGGCCTCTTCCTCCTCTTCTACTTTAAAACAATTGCTCATAGTACAGTGTCATGCAATTCCTTTAAAGTGGGAGCATACATCACCACTCACATTTCATTGTGTGATTTTTTTTCTTGTGATTCCTTCTCTTAGAAACATTACACACAATGTTACTCAGGTTGAGACATTTGCATTTTTCCTCTTTTGCATACAAGATGAGCGCTTGCCTCTCTTGAAGACATTACATATAATGTTTCTTAAGATGACACATCACACGAACAAAGAAAAATCCCTTTGAACAAAATAATTTTCAAACATCACTTTCATTTGTGGTGCCTTATCAAAGTTATCACGAGGTATAACTTTGGTATGGCTAAGTGCGAAGCCCAACTAGTGGCATGAATTTTCCCATAGAAACCTTTGTGTGTGAGTACATACCAACTATGTGTATGTTTCTCACCTTTTGGGACAACTCACCCCATGGAAAACCTGATGTTCTATGGCCTCAAAGTGAGAACATCATTTTCTTTGTACTAATACTCGTCATCGCATGATTATGCATCTCATTTTATTGTCATGCTTTACCCTTGAATGTCTTTTGCATTGATGTCTCGTTGACTTAGGATCTAAAATTCTTAGGGGCTTGACCACCTCCTTCATCTTCCTCATTATTCTTCTTTTTCATTCTTCGCCATCTCCATTGAGCTACTTTAGTGTTAATTTGAAGCAAGTTCATCCTCTCACTAAAGTGGGGGCTAAATGTGTCACCAAAAAGTGTAGCCTTTGACACTTTTCCCTCATTTGGACCTTTTTCAACCTCTTTGTACATCTTTCCAAGACTTCTACCAAAGTGTTGTAAGGTTTTGTAAAACATTTTCACACTCCTAGGCTTGTCATCACTTAATCAACCCTTTATTATGCTAAAATGACCCCTTAATACACATATAAGTCCCATCTTAGTGTGTTTTCATGATACAATCCTGACAAACATAAATAATCACACTTTAATCATCGAAAACCAATCAAAATTGGCTAGGTGAACTAGGTCACCGCCTTGGACAACCTAGTTGCATGTGGCTTAAAAATCAAATTTAACCTAATTTATTTGGGATTTTGGTCTCTAAAACCCTAAAATCAGCCTATATGGTGTTATTTTGAGAAAATTAGGGCATAACTTGTATAAATAAACCTAAAAACCCTAATTTCTCATAAGAGACACATTCAATTCATAACTCTCCATCTCTCATCTTCGCCTTCTTCTCAAGCAAGCTAGTGTTTGAGCCTTCCAAGTCAACAAGACTTCATTTATGAAGCATTCAAGGGTTGATTGTTGCAACAACACAAGATAGCTCATCACAACAAGGTAACTCACTCCATTACTCCATTGTTTCATATTCATGATTTACATTTCCATTCATTTTGGTTTAGTTACCTAAAAAGGGTTTGATTGAGGAAAACTCCTAATCCCTAACAATCAACATTTTCTCTTTCTTTTCTTGTGTGTTTGAAAATTTAAATACATTGGAGATCATTCAACCATGAAGACTTGTTGAATACCTATCCTTGCTTGTAAATTCAAATCATCTACCTAAAGTCATCTTCAGGCCCAAATATCAGAGTTTTAGAAGTGGACAACTCTGAAGAGCCAAGGTACAAACTAAGGGCTTCCATTTCCCCTTCAAAATTTCCAAAAATCCTAAAGAGGACTAATTCACCAAGAATGGTGACCTAGTCCCACTGGATAGGCCTTTTTGTGATTTTCACATTTCCAAACACCATTTGGAAAAAACAGACTCTAGACCAATTTTCTCGAATCTAGGACTAGGTCACCCAGATTGGCACAAGTGTCCCTTTCAGCTTCTACAACATTTTCATCAACATTCCAGACCTCCAACACATTCTATCTTTTTCATTTCTTTATATTTAGTGTACATTCTTAGATCATATTGTATATGTTCGCATATCATCATGTGTTTTCCTATACTTTGCATTTCAATAGTTTAGCATTCAATAAATCATTCCATTTTTATTTTATTACATTTAGGGAATCTCAAACACATCACTTTAAGCCCCTAACTCCCCCTTTCCATGAAACCTAAAGTGAAAAGGTGTGAAAGAAAGACCTCTTTCCTCTTAGGTGCAAAACCCAGAAGTGTAAGAGAACATCTTTCCCCTCTTCATTTTTGGTCGTTCATTTTGGTGAACCCGATGTCCACACCCTCTTGTCTGATTTGGAGCTTTTTCATCATCCTAGGTTTGTATTTCATTGCATTGTGCATTTTTTAATTTCCATTCTCGAGTTTTAAAGTTTTGCATTAGGTAAAGTGCATAATAGGTTGCATTTTTGCATCTTAGAACATTACACATCTCTGAATTTTTTCATTTTCGTGTTAGGCCTGCATCACCCCATACAAAAACTACTTGAATCAATCCAAAACATCTGAAAACTCTCAAAAAATCACCAAGAGGACTAAGTCACCACCTTGGGCGACCTAGTCCCTCCAAGCTTCTGAAACTACCTTTTACATAGATGAAAACTGAGTTTTTAAGATTTTGTTTTGTGCCATTACCTACTTGTATCAATAGCTTATGTTTCTATTATATGTATTTTATTAGAATTAGCTTATATTTTCTCATTTCATGCATTGTACATTTTCAATTATGCATTTACAAAATTTCATTTTCAGATCATTGATAGTGCAATTAGCAAATTGCCTTCTTTGCAATCTGAAAATTGTATTTCCCTTTTTCTTTCCATTGCATTGTAAATTATTCAAACATGTTAGTTTAACTTATTTCTAAAATTTCAATGAAAAAGTTAGTAAATAATCATGTTAATCATTCATTCAATAAATTCCCTAGCTATTAGAGTCTAGCAAATGAAAACATTTATTATTTGTCTTGAACATACACTACCTTCTATCTCTCCTATCTATGAGGATGATGTGTTAGAAGAAAATATAAACCTATACAATCATAATGATCATGATTTTTCCTCTCTTGATACCACTCCTTCTAGTGATGAAGGTATTTTGCTAAAAGAAGGTACAATCATTGAGCATCATGAAGGTCTCACTTGTTCTTCTCTTCATCCCATTTGGGAAGATATATGACATTAGAAAATGATGATCAACTTTTCCCTTCTCCTAATTTTCCATGATGCAAAGAGGACATTTTGGTGTTAGCTGATCCTTCTCCTAAGATTCATATGACCCTTGACCCTCCCTACCTATTTGAAAATCATGTAGTGGTCTTTCTCTTGATACCTCTTCCCCTTGTAGTGAAGCATGTAATGAACCTCTTCCAATCTCTCATACTCGGGTTGATAGAATGGAACAGGAGAATTTGACCTTTGACAATCAAATAGAACTCTATCCTACTCCTTCCTCTCCTCGTAATCTCATCATTGATCATTTCCTTAATGATATTATGCCCTTACAAGATGATGTAGAGCCTATATTAGACTCTCCTTCAATAGGGGATGTTAATATTATCTAACCTGAACTCATCCTTTATCCCCCTTCCACAAGACCCAACCCCGAATTTACCCTTTACCCACCTACCCATAATGTGTTGTAGCAACTGAGTCATAATACCGTTTCTCATACACATTACTCTCACAACAACCCATGTTCCCAACCATAAACCTCAACACCCTTACCTTCATCTCCTCCCATCTTACTTGTTGCCCCTCGCTTAAATTCCCTCCTTTGGGAGTATGACCTTGTTGATCAACTAACGAATACTCCAGCTAAAATATCCTTATGAGATCTTATTCAAGTCTCCCCTCACTATCACATCATGATTTAGCATCCCTACAACAAGTTCCTATCCCTTCTAGTGAGCCATCACATGACATAATAGCTATTATTCATGGAATAAATTCTAATATTGTTTTTCACTAAAGTGAGCTTCCTCCTTTGGATTTACAAAAAAAAAATGAAGCTTTCATGATAATATCTTAATACAAAACAAAAGGGATCAAGAGAACTCTTGTAGATACAGGCTCTGCCCTTAATGTGTGTAGTGTGAGCCTTTTGGACAGGCTTGGAATTGATAGATTCCACATACAACATGATTCTCTCTCCATTCGTGGATTTGAAAATGTCACTGAACAACCGCTCGGTGTGATCACTATCCCTCTTACAGTTTTAATGGACACATGAGACACTAAAATCCATGTTATTCCTCATGAGGTTTCATATAATCTTCTCTTAGGTAGGTCGTGGATCCATGCTATGAATGGAGTGCCTTTCAGTCTTCATTGAAAGATGAAGCACATATTTAACAATAAAGTGTACACACTCGATTTTGATCTCAAACCTAATAGTTTCCTAAACATTGACAAATCCACAGAGAATCCTTTCCAAATATTAACCCCAACCACCCAAGTGGAACCCTCACACCACACAAATAACGAACAACATCTCAGGAAAATCACAAATCTCTTTGATGATGATTGGGGTTCCTTAGACTTCACCCCTCCCTTAATGGGAGCATCCAAGATCATATATAAAGACTCTAAAAAGGGAAATGTAGTCTTTTCCACACAAGACTCTGCCAATCCTTTTTTTGCATCCACATCAACTACTCCAGTCATTAACGCACATCACAAACTCTCACCTGATCCAAAAGTGCTGAAAAATCTCTATGGGAAAGGTTATGATCTTATGAAGCAACTTGGCTATAGTGGAAAAGGTTGTGGTTCTCATGAACAAGATATCCACACCCCTATAGAGCCTATCAAGCGACCATCACATCATGTGATTGGTTATTATCCTCTAACCAAGATCACCAAGCCTTCCCCTCCCATCAACACTATCTCAAATCACCCTTGTACCCCAACCTTTGAAACTGCTCCTTTGCAACAAGTGCAACCACCAAAGGAATCTTTTCTTAACACCAATGTCATCTTATAACCCACTATTGATTCATATTTTACACATTCCTCTACAAGAGTATACAAAATCTCACAATCCATGGAACCTTGCATCCATATGACATCCTATCCTAAGCAAGGCCCTTCTTTGTTGCACACTAATAGATCACATTCTCCCCTCGATCAAGAAAGCATATTGTTGAGACTCCTCCAAGATCACTTGATTTCCCTTCCCCCTACAACTCGAAATAAATTCTCCAACAAAAATTCCTTTTGTGCCTACCACCAAGTTCATGGTCATCACACTAATGAGTGTAAGGCCTTCACTTGTAAACTCCAACATCTTAAGCAATATGGTGTTCTTCAATCCATAGGGGCACCTAATTCTTCTAATTGATACTAATTTTCACCTCACCTTGCATCCACTCAATTGGTTTGGATCACTCTTCTCCTGCACTAACTGGGGGCAAGAGGTTAGATATATTTTTTGCTCGTAGTTCACTTGTCATTGTCTCTTTCGGCTAGTAATTCACCTTTCATGAATATATAATAGCAAGCTTGGGATGTTGATGACATGCCTTAAGTTGACTCACATGTGACATACACTCCTCTTCTTCATGAAGAAGCTTATCGAAAACATATGACTTAGCATAGGGCTTTCCAACCAAGCTCTCATGGACTCTTCCTCCTCTTCTACTTTAAAGAAATTGCTCATAGTACAGTATTGTGCAATTCCTTTGAAGTGGGGGCATACATCACCCCTCACATTTCATTGTGCGATATTTTTTCTTATGATACCTTCTCTTAGGAACATTAAACACAATGTTACTCAGGTTGAGAAATTTGCATTTTCCCTATTTTTCATACAAGATGATCCCTTGCCTCACTTGGATACAATATGAGTACATTTTCACCTTTCCTCTCTTGGCGACATTAGATATAATGTTCCTTAAGATGAGACATCGCACGAACAAAGAAAAATCCCTTTGAACAACATAATTTTTAAACATCACTTTCTTTTGTGGAACCTTATCAAAGGTATCATGAGGTATAACTTTGGTATGGTTAAGTAGGAAGCCCAACTAGTGGCATGACTTTCCCCATAGCCATCTTTTTGTGTGTGAGTACATACCAACCGTGTGTATGTTTCTCACCTTTTGGGACAACTCACCCCATAGACAACCTGATATTTTGTAGCCCCAGAGTGAGAACATCTTTAACTTCATACTAATTCTCTTCATCGCATGATTATTCATCTTGTTTTGATATAATGCATTTAACCTTGATTTTATTTTGCATTGATGTCTCATTGACTTAGTATCTCAAATCCTTTGGGGCTTGACCCTCTCCTTCATCATCCTCATTCTTCTTCTTTGTCATTCTTCTCCATCTCCATCGGGCTACTTTAGTGTGAGTTTGAAGAAAGTTCATCCTCTCACTAAAGTGGGGGCTAAATGTGTCACCAAAAAGTGTAGCCTTTGACATTTTCACTTATGTGGACCCTTGCCTATAGATCTTGGACCTTTCTCAACCTCTTTTTACCCCTTTCCAAGCCTTCTGCCAAAGTGTTGTAAGGTTTTGTAAAACATTTTCACACTCTCCTAGGCTTGTCATCACTTAATAAACCCTTTATTATGCTAAAATGACCCCTTACTACACATATAAGTCCTATCTTAGTCTGTTTTCATGAGACAATCCTGAAAAACATAAATAATAACACTTTAATCACCGAAAACCAATCAAAATTTCCTAGGTGAACTAGGTCACCACCTTAGGTGACCTAGTCCCATGTGGCTTAAAAATTCAATTTAAACTAATTTCTTTTTGGATTTTGGTCTCTAAAACCCTAAGGTCATCCTATATGGTGTTATTTTAGGAAAATTAGGGCATAATGAGTATAAATAAGCCTAAAAACCTTAACTTCTCATTAGAGACACATTCAATTCACAACTCCTCATCTCTCATCCTCTCCTTCATCTCAAGCAAGCTAGGGTTTGAGCTTTCCAAGTCAATAAGACATCATTTTTGAAGCATTCAAGGGTTGATTGTTGCAACAACACAAGATAGCTCATCATGGAAAGGTAACTCACTCCATTACTCCATTGTTTCATATTCATGCTTTACATTTTTATTCATTTTGGTTTAGTTACCTAAAAGGGTTTGACTAGGGCAAACCCCTAATCCCTAACAATCAATTACATTTTCTCTTTCTTTCCTTGTGTGTTTACAGATTTAGGTACATTAGAGATGATTGAAGACCTTGAAGACTTTTTGAAGACCTATCATTTCTTGTAAAGTAAAATCATCTACCAAAAGTCAATTTCAGGCCCGAATATCAAAGTTTCAGAAGCAGACAAGTATGAAGAACCGAGGTGCAAACCGAGTGCTTTTGTTTCCCCTTTGAAATTTCCAAAAATATTAAAGATGACTAAGTTGCCAAGAACGGTGACCTAGTCCCATTGGATATGAATTTTTGTGATTTTCATATTTCTAGACACCCATTTGGCAGAAATAGACTCTGAACTAGTTTTCTCAAATTTGGGACTAGGTCACCTAGATTAGCACAAGTGTCCCTTTCAGCTTTTGAAACATTTTCATCAGCATTCTAGACCTCCAAAAAATCCTCCTTCAAATCCTAGGTGCACACATTCTATCACTTTGATTTATGTATAGTTTAGTGTACATTCTTAGATGATTTTGTATGTGTTTGCATATCATTACGTGTTTTCTGGTACTTTGCATTTTAATAGTTTAGCATTCAATAAATCATTTAATTTTCAATTTATTACATTTAGGGGAACTCACACCCATCACTTTAAGCCCCTAGCTCCCACTTTGAATGAACCCTGAAGTTAAAAGGTGTGAAAGAAAGACCTCTTTCCTCTTAGGTGCAAAACCCTAGAAGTGTAAGAGAACATATTTCCCATCTTCATTTTTTTTGGTTCAAAACAAACATTCTTACGTTACCTCATGTTAGGGAACATTATCCTACTATACCATTTCCCAAAGGATTTCAAAAAAATACGTATTTTCATTACCATCCAACAAATGGGCATAGTACAAAATATTGTAGGTGTCTTAAACATCTTGTGCAATACCTCATTGAATCTAATAATTTAATAATTGAAGGTGTGAATGATCAAGGTAATAAGTCTATAGGTCCTCCTAATCAAAATTTTCAAATATTTACAAATCCCATGCCTAGGCACAATATTTCATTTGTCAAATCTAGTGAAACGAAGACTGATGTGATGAATCTTGACATGAATGATGACAATACAAATACCATTAAACAACATCCCACAAATTTGATATCATTTATTGAACCTAAACCTCATAAGGGATTGAATAGAAAATTTCTTGGCATTGCTTTCTCAAAAAATGACATACCTAAATGTGGACCTGATGGTCCTCTTTACATAGTTGGCTGAATCAATTATAAGCCTACTAATGGGATAATTATTTATCATTTCTATGGAGACAATTTGATCATAGAAGAATTCTTATATCTAAATGAGCTATATCAAGATGCATATGACAACCTGAAAGCATGGATCAAGACACATAACAGATTTCATTGCCCTATAATAGGCTCAGTAGATCTCCCTTTAAAGGTGGGACCAAAAAAATTAACAATCTCATTCTCCATCCCACAATCAGACCAATTTCATGTGAAGCTAGGCTATCCATGGATTTTCTCCATGAATGTCATCCCTTCTATTGTGCATAAATTTCTAAAGTTTCCATTTTGAAATGACATCTTCACTGTTCATCATAGTGGATTTCATCCAGCATAGGCAAAATGGAATTTTTCACTAGATTACTTTTGGCCCAAGCCTATGGAACCTATCAAGCCTCATGAAGATTTATTTTCCAAATCATATCAAAATTCAAGGAAATGAACCAACCATTCTTTATGAGACAATTATTGAACCAAAATAACTTTTGAACATACAAGAACAATCTATAGAACAACCTCCTGTAATTTCATACAAGAGACTGAGATAACACAAGAAATCTTTCTATTCCTCCTAGAGTCAAACAAGTTTACAAAATCAAAGAGAAAATAGTTTATCAACCTCTTGTTTTTTCTTCCAGTCCACCCAAGGAAGAGAAAGAACCTTTAATTGACAAACCTACTCTTACACCAAAAAAAATTGGCAATAAAATCAAAAGAAATCATAGTGCTAGAGAGTGTAGACGTAGACATCATGCTATTGCTCATAGATTGAAAACTCAACAAAACAACAATAACATAGAAAATAAAAATCAATACCTACCTGAAGCAATACATGATGATTCTTCACCCTCACAGCAACATAAACAAGAACATTGCATGCACATTGTTACTCAACCTCCTTCTCTGATTAACTTAGATGATGACATTGACATTGCAAAGATTGATGAATAAGAATGATGAGTTGAATTCAATTTTATATTTTTCCATGAGCTTAGATGACAAATCTTCTACTCAGAGTGTTGAATTTTGTGCATGTCCTAGTTCGACACTTGATGTTTTCCCTTTGGCTATTTTTCCACCTTCCATTTATATCGACTAATATTGGGAGGCAAATGAGTTGCTTTAGGTAAACTTACTTGTTCCTTACTAGTATTTTCCTTTTTTTTTTTTTGTTGCATGTGTGTAATCTGATCCACTATGATATTTTGTTTGATGATCCTCTCTCTTTTGTACATTCTTCTATTTGTATCTCCATTCTTCTCTATGTCATAATCATGTGTCATTTGTCCTATGTTTTCCTTTTTTGGATGATGCAAGGTGTCGATACATTTATGACTCTTCCATGTTGACCCAAAATATTTTTCTTTATCTTTTCATTTGTCTTGTGTTTTCCTTTTGGGGATGGTGCAAGAAATTGAGATATTTATATCTCTTCCATGTTGACCCAAAATATTTTTCTTTATCTTTTCATTCATCTTGTGTTTTCCTTTTTGGGATGACATAAGATGTTGAGACATTCATGTTTCTTCCATGTTGACCCGAAAAAAAATTCTTTTTCTTTGCTTTCTTTGTGTCATTCTTCAAGTTTTGTATGGATTTGGGGAATGATGACAGTTCCATGCTCTATGACAACATTGTATCATATACATACTGACCCCAAATCCATAGATCCCTTATGTGTTTGTGAGGGAAAAACTTCCTTCCTATTTCATGATGTAACTTGCTTTGGAAACATATGACTTCGCATAGGGTTTTCCGAGGAAAGATCTCATGTCTTAGGATAAAAAATATTGGCTAGTTTAAAGTAATTTCTCATAGTGATGGTGTGGCAACTAATTTATACTGGGGGCATACAATGATGACATCTTTTGGAAAATTTCATGACATGATTTTTCTTTCTTCTTGCGATGTGTCCTCTTCTTAGTGGTGTCATTTGGTTTGATTTCATCCAAGAGTGTACTATCTACTGGCATGGCATGATGCAAATGAGGCATCCCATGAGCGATAATTTAAGACTTTGTGGTGCAGGAGCACCTTAAGGTCTTTTGAAAGATCTTATCTAATTTTGGCTTGTAGGTGGTTGGCTAGCCAACCACCAAGGTAATAAGGACTATTTTATAAAGTCCCAAGGTTGTTTTTGAAGTGAGCGTGTTGGATTTAGGTTAGTTTAGAGCCTTGAGGTTTGGGAAATTCTTAATGAGAAGATTAGGCAAATCTTGACAAAGTTGTCTTGGCAATTTGTCTTAAAAGTTTGAAAATGGCATTAATGATGTTCTAAGCCTGACCTAAGGGTCCTAACATGTGGGAATAAGGTATATAAGGTTAGAAAAATCCTAATATGACATGTGGGGAAACTATTCTATGGATTGAGATTTGAAAAGAAGAGATTATGATTTCGAAAATCAAAAGTTTGTTTGAATTTATGTGACAGATCCTTCATCCAGTCAATTAATGGATTGGCAGGACTGAACTTATGCTTTGAGTCTTTCATTTGTGACCTATTCTTGATTTGTGCAGCATTGCTTTACTCATTTAGCTCGACTGGTTAAGGTTTTGCAAATTCTTTTGGTTCTTGATTTCACTGTCTGGTTCAGGGACAGTTTTATAAATAATGATCCCCACTTGACTTCTAGTGGAAAATCTTCCATGGACACTTGGAATCAAGTAGTGGATTGTGTGCATAGTGTAAATATAGCTTTTGGATTCTTTGTGTGCAGGGGAGTTCATGTAACCATCAAGCTCTAGGCGAGTGTAGGGGCATTTTGGCTAGTTGCTCGGATAGAACAGTAGTAAGAAGACTTACTAAATGGATTGGTTTGTGCCAATCCCTAGTGTAGGGGTGTAGGGGGATGTGTATTGGACATGTGCATGCAAGGAGAAGTGTAGAGGAGGCCATTAAGGCATTCAAAAAAGTGAAAGACAGTAGACAGTGACATAAACACTAGAAACCCTTAAAAATAGGGAGTTTGTGGACTGTCCTATGTACGAACACCCAGGAGGACTAAGACCTAGGAAATATGGAAGCCTAGGAAGCCTCTAGTGAGAATCCCAAAAGATATTTTGGGTGTGTTAATTTAATTTGTGAGTAATTCTAGTAATACCGGGTTTGGGAGACCGAATTGGGGCAAAAAGGCTACAAGGCCTAAAATAAGATTTTTCAAGAACCCGATGGAAAAGTGGCAATTGAATCCAACAAAGTGGATCAATGGGGAGTCAAACCAAGCAAGGGACAACTAGAAGACCCTTTCCTAGTCCCTGGAGTGGCTAGGGAACTTTGGGACAAAATTAAGTCCATGGATGCTTAGTGGAGGTTTGAGAGCAATGAGGAGAATTTGAAATTGGTGGAGAGTCCTACAAGGTGGTAGTGGTCTTAGAAGTGATCCTTGAGTAGGGTAGAGTATAATACCCTAGGAAGACAAAAGAATAGGTCTTGGAAAGAGAAAGAGAGCTCTTGAGTGATAGGACTCCCCATCAAATTGGTGGAGAGTCCTACAAGGTGGCAGGGGTCTTAGAAGTGATCCTTGAGTAGGGTAGAGGAGAATACCCTAAGAAGACCAAAGAATAGGTATTGGGAAGAGCAAGAGAGCTCTTGAGTGATAGGACTCCCCATCAAATTGGTATCAGGGCCAGAAAAGGCTTGGGAATTGACAAGTGAATGTCAGAAAGAAGAGAATCCATAGGAGAGAACACCATGGTGACTAATGCAGAATTAGCTATAGATTTGATAGAGCAACAATAAAAGAATAGACAACTTGAAGAATTTGTGGAGGAGATGAAGCAAAAACTAGAAGAGGTTGCAGAGTTAGAAATAAAGATGAAAGTGCAGTTAGCAGGGGACAAAGACAAGGGTAAGAACCAAGTTGAGGAAGACATAGAACCAGAACCTGACCCTCCATTAGTAGAGGAACCCTTCCTCAAAGCATTGAAGGCACTAAGTGGCAAGGCACTAGAATTCATCCTTGTTTTCATAGGAACAATGGATGCAAAGTTAGTTATGGAATGGATTGAGGGAATGGAAAAACACTTTGAATGTGATGGAGTTACAAAGGCACAAAAGGTGAAGATAGCCAAGTCAAGGCTAAGAGGACAAGCACTAACTTGGTGGAAGTTCTTGCAAGAAGAAAGAGAGAAGGAAGGCAAGAATCCCATAGGAAATAGGAAAACTATGGTGGCTAAAGTAAAATAAAACTATCTACTCAAGGATTATGACATCGAATTGCATAAGAAGAGGCAAAATCTTAGACAAAGAGAGCTAGATGTAGCCTCTTACATAGAAGAGTTCCAAAAACTAAGCCTTAGGTCTAGAGTGCAAGAAACTAAAAGCATTAAGTTTGTTAGGTATTTGAACGGCCTTAGATGGAACATACAAGAAGAGTTGAGTATATTTACCCTTACTACCCTCCATATTTGTTATTAGATGGCTCTTAAAGTGGAAGAGAAACTGAAAAAGAAACAAGATTCTAATACCAGGGGTAAAGGAAAAGGTAGAGACCTTAGAGGTGGACATAGAGGAAGTTTTGGTGGAAGGAGCAATGAGAATAGAAGCCAAGGAGATTCTAAGGTGGGTGAACAATTCCATGATATAGATAGTAGAGGGGGATACAGAGGTAGGAATTTTTACAATCGTGGAAGAGGCAGATCAGGAGGATTTTGAAGAAGTTCTCATTTAACTTCCATGAAGTGTTACAATTGTGGACAGTCGGGTCATCTCGCTTATAGGTGTCCTAAAAAGCCAACATCTTCACAAGGTGAGAAGAATATTACTTATGTCCAAGAAGAGGACTATTCCAAGCACTCAAAGGTGAGTTTAGATTCAGAGAAAGGAGAGAGTCTCATGTTGAGAAGGATCTTGATCAAAGCACCTACCGAGGATGAACACAAACAGAGGAGAGCTCTTTTTAGAGTCAAGTGCAAGATACTAGGTTAGGTCTACAAGGTCATTATTGACTCAGGATCTACTGATGATGTCATCTCAGAGGAGGCAATATAGAAGTTGAACCTCATCAAGATACCCCATGTGTGTCCTTGTAAGGTTACTTGGTTGAATAAGGGGCAAAATATATTGGTCAATGAACAAGTATGGGTTGAGTTTGCTATAGGGAAGTATCAAGATAGGATACTATGTGATGTGTTACCAATGGATGCATGCCATATGTTGCTTGGCAGACCATGGTAATATGATAGGGAGGCAGTAAATCATGGAAAGGAGAGAAAGTACTCATTCAAAAAGAATGGAGTAACTTACAAGATTCAGACTTTAATAGAAGAAGGCACAGTGGAGAAGGTAGAATCGAGTGCACTTTTGATGAGTGGAAAGGAATTCCTAAAATACATGAAGGAGGAAGAAGGAGTTGTCTATGCAATCATGTTGAATCCAAAGGAGGAGGAGTCACCTAGTTGGCTACCTATGACAACAAAAGTGAAGCAACTGTTGGATTAGTTCAGGGATATCATTTGTGAAGGCACACCAGCTACACTACCACCTAAGAGGGCAATCAGTCATCAAATAACTTTGTGCCAGGAGTAACATTTCCTTACAAGGCTACACACAAGATGACACCGGAGTAGAACAAGGAGATAGCAAGGAAAGTTTAGGAGCTTTTGGAGCAAGGGTTGATCGAAAAAAGCATAAGACCATGTGTTGTTCTAGTGGTATTGGCTCCTAAGAAGGGAGATAAGTGGAGGATGTGTACTGATTCTAGGGCAATAAATAGGATAACCATTAGATATAGGTTTCCTATTCCTAGGATAGAAGACTTAATGAAATGTTTAGGGGGTGGTAAGTACCACTCCAAGATTGATTTGAAAAGTGGCTACTATCAAATTAGGATGAAAGAGGGAGATGAATGGAAGTCAGCTTTTAAAACCACAAAGGGGTTATATGAATGGTTAGTAATGCCATTCTCACAAATGCACCTAGCACTTTTATGAGGGTGATGAATGAGGTCTTGAAGGACTATATAGGAGTCTTTGTGGTAGTCTACTTATATGATATCCTCATCTTTAGCAAAAAAAAAGAAGAACATATGAAGCACCTAGAACACGTGTTGAAGAAACTTCAAGAGGAGAAGCTCACCATAAATCTTGAGAAGAGTGAGTTCATGAAGCAAGAACTAGTTTATCTAGGATTTGTAGTATCTCAAGGGGACTTGAAGATGGATAAGCTCAAGGTTGAAGCCATTCTCAGTTGGCCTACTCCCAAGACAGGGATTGAAGTTAGGAGTTTCCATGGATTAGCTCAATTCTATAGGAATTTTGTTAGAAGGTCTAGTGAAATATATGCACTGGTCCTTGACACCATCAAAGGAGGACTGAAAACAAAGTTTGTGTGGACCAAAGAAACCAATGAAGGATTTGAAAGACTAAAGAGGGAGATAGCTACCCAACTAATCCTAGTTTTACCAAGTTTTGACAAACTATTCATAGTGGAATGTGATGCAAGCAACATAGCAGTGGGTGCAGTCCTAAGCCAAGAAGGCATGCCAGTGGCATTCTTTAGTGAAAGGTGAAATGAAGAAAAATCTAGGTACTCATCCTATGACTTAGAGTTGTATGCTTTAGTACAAGCTCTTAAAAAGTGGAGGCACTACCTATTGCCTAAATAATTTGTGGTATACACCGACAACCAGGCCTTAAGCTACATCAATACTCAAGAGAAGCTCAGTTTGAGGCACATCAAATAGATGGAGTTTTTGTAGTCATACACCTTTACTATCAAGTACAAGAAAGGGGTTAACAAAAAGGTTGTAGATGCCCTTAGTATGAGATTTCTTACCATTCAAGAGATACAGCTGCAGAGCACAGGGGTTGAAGGATTCAAAGAACTATATGAAGAAGATTATGATTTCTTAGTGATCTGCAAGGTATGTACTGATTTTGAAAACCATTTTCAAAGTGAATATGCAGATTATACTTTGCAGAATGGTCTATTGTTTAGAGGGAAACACCTATGTGTTCCAAGAGGTTCCATGAGGGAGAACCTTATCCAAGAAAAGCACAATGGCATTTTGAGTGGACACTTTGGATTGAACAAGACCCTAGACTTAGTGGAGAGGTTCTATTGGTGGCCTAAGATGCAAAGAGATGTAAGAAGGTATGTGGAGCAATGTGGAGTGTGTCAAAAGGAAAATGGAACATCAACAAATATAGGTATTTATTAGCCATTACCCATCCCAAATAGACCATGGGAATGCATAAGCATGGACTTCATAGTAGGGTTACCTAGGACACCGACTGGTTTGGACAATGTGTTTGTGGTAGTGGACAAATTCAGCAAGATGAGCCATTTCATCCCATGCAAGATAACACATGATGCAAGTCATATTGCACACCTATTCTTCAAGGAGATAGTAAGGATACATGGGTTTCCAAAGAGCGTAGTTGCAGATATAGATGTGAAGTTTAAGGGACATTTTTGGAACTCTTTGGAGGAGGTTAGGAACCAACTTGTTGCATAGTTTAGCATATCATCCTCAAACAGATGGACATACAAAAGTGATAAATATGGTACTTGGTAACTTGTTGAGGTGTCTAACTAAGGAGTATGGACAAGGATGGGAACAAGTCATTTCACAAGCAGAATTTTCCTATAATGATAGCACAAACAAGACTATTGGTAAGAGTCCATTTGAAATTGTATATGGGTTACATCCAAGAGGTGTACTTGAGCTGAGAGACCTAAAAGGTTATGAAGAAATCAATGGACATGTTGATGATTTTTATCAGTCAATGAGAGAGGTTCATGAGCAGGTAAATAAGAAATTAATGGAGGCTAATTAGAAGTTGAAGGCTAAAAGAGATGAAGGGAAGAAAAATCTACAATTTGAAATAGGTGATTTGGTGATGGTATACTTGAACAAGGTAATACTATAGAAAGGAATACCATGTAAGCTACAGATGAAAAGGATAGGGCCATGTAAAGTGTTGTCTAAGTATGGATAAAATGCATACAACGTGGAGTTACCCAAGGAGATGTCCATTTTTCCTATCTTCAATGTGAAGGACTTGGTGAAGTATAAAGGACTCGAAATGGATGAGGAATAGTATAGTGCTAAGGTGAGTAAGGATGTCGAAGGAATCAAGATACCTGATCAGATTAGACCACAGGTTGACAAGATTCTAGATTCAAGGTTGAAGAAGAAGACTAGGCACAAGACATACATGGAGCACCTAGTGAAATAGAGACACCAACCAGAGTCAGAAGCTACCTAGATAGCAAAGAGTGACTTCAAGAAGCATGGAATCAGTGAGGATTTCTTAACAACACGAGTTCCTTAGCTTCTTTGTTGTAGGGGGCGAATGGCGCAGGAGCACCTTAAGGTCTTTTGAAAGATCTTATCTAATTTTGGCTTGTAGGTAGCTGGCTAGCCAGCCACCAAGGTAATAAGGACTATTTTATAAAGTCTGAAGGTTTTTTTTGAGGTGAGTGTGTTGGAGTTAGGTTAGTTTAGAGCCTTGAGGTTTGGGAAAGTCTTAATGGGGAGATTAGGAAAATATTGACAAAGTTGTATTGGCAATTTGTCTTAAAAGTTTGAAAATGGCATTAATGACATTCTAAGCCCAACCTAAGGGTCTAACATGTGGGCATAAGGTATATAAGGTCAGAAAAACCCTAATATGACATGTGGGGAAACTATTGTATGGATTGAGATTTGAAAAGAAGTGATTGTGATTTGGAAAAGAGCAAGTTTGTTTGAATTTCTATGACAGAGCCTTCATCCAGTCAATTAATGGATTGAAAGGACTGAATTATGCTTTGAGTCTTTCATTTGTGACCTGTTCTTGATTTGTGCAGCATTGGTTTAGTCATTTAGCTTGACTGGTTAAGGTTTTGCAAGTTCTTTTGGTTCTTGATTTCACTGTCCGGTTCAAGGATAGTTTTGTAAATAATGATCCCCACTTGACTTCCCATGGAAAAGCTTCCATGGCCACTTGGAATCGAGTAGGGGACTATGTGCATAGTGTAAATATATCTTTTGGATTCTTTGTGTGCAGGGGAGTTGATCTAACCATCAAGCTCTAGGCGAGTGTAGCAGCATTCTGACTAGTTTCTTGGACAAAACAGTAGCAAGAAGACCTACTAAATGGATTGGTTTGTTCCAATCCATGGTATAGGGGTTTAGGGGCATGTGTCTTGGAAATTTTTATACAAGGAGAAGTGCAGAGGAGGCCATTAAGGCATTCAAAGAAGTGAAAGAGGTCAGATAGTGACATAAACCCTAGAAACCCTTAGAAATAGGGGGTTTGTGGAAAGTCCTATGTACGGAAATCCAGGAGGACTAAGACCTAGGAAATATGGAAGCCTAGGAAGCCTCTAGTGAGAATCCCAAAAGAGATTTGGGGTGTGTTAAGGGAATTTGTGAGTAATTCTAGTAATATCGGGTTTGGGAGACTTAATTGGGGCAAAAAGGCTACAAGGCCTAAAATAAGAGTTTTCAAGAACCCGATGGAAAAGTGGAAATTGAATCCAACGAAGTGGATCAGTGAGGAGTCAAACCAAGCAAGGGATAGCTATAATACCCTTTCCTAGTCCCTGTAGTGGCTAGGGCACTTTGGGACAAAAGTAAGTCCATGGATGCTTAGTGGAGGTTTGAGAGCAACGAGGAGAATTAGAAATTGGTGGAGAGTCGTACAAGGTGGCAGGGGTCTTAGAAGTTATCCTTGAGTAGGGTAGAGGACAATACCCTAGGAAGACAAAAGAATAGGTCTTGGGAAGAGCAAGAGAGCTCTTGAATGATAGGACTCCCCATCACTTTGACTTGTTCTCTTTTGGAGACATTAGGCACAATTCTCCCTAAGAGGAAGACCATTACACAAACAAAGAAAAATAACCTTCAAATAAAAATTTAAATGGAATTCAAAAACATATACAAAATCATTTTTATTGTGGTGCCTTATTAAAGTTATCAAGAGGATAAATTTGGTATGACTGGTATGATGGGAAGCTCATACACTAGCCTGACTTTATCATTATATGGTGGGAAGCCAACACACTAGCATGGCTTTCTCACTTAACCACTTCTTTGCGAAAACTCACCCAGTGGATAGATGGAGGTTGCACTACCCCAAAGTGAGCAACATTTATTACAGACAAACAACCACTACCTGACATCACGTTGAATCGATTGTGCTTGATCCTTTTTTTTTTCTTTTCCTTTGGCATTTGGTAGGGTATAATCATGTATCTTTGAAAATTATTTTTGTATACTTAGGTTTCTTCAATGTCTAATTTAGTGTGAGTTTGAAATGCGGTCATGCTCTCACTAAAGTGGGGGGAAAATGTAGTAATGGAAAAAGTAGCATATTCCATGCTTAGTCAGATAATTCACAGTAAATTTGAACTAATGTTGTCTTGGAGTGGTTTTTTAATGTCTTGTACACATTCACACTATTCTAGGACCTTTATTTAACAAAAACATGTCTTAATTGGTCCTTTGCAAAGGTGTTGTAAAGTGTCGTAATACACTTTCATTCTTTTCTAGGATGTATTTACTTAATTAAGCCTATCTTGTTTAAGTTTTGTAAAGTGTTGCATGCCACTCTCACACTTATTTAGGTGGTCTTAATTTATTTTGGTTAAGTTGAGTTATTAATCCCCTCTTTAGGCCTTAATTTTGACACCTCCTAAAGATCTATCTTGATAATCATAAATGAAATATCAAATTATTTCATTGAGAAAAATTTGGTCTTGGTAAGTTGAGCTAGGACTCATTCACCCTTAATCACCAATGGGTCCTCCCTTAAGAGGAAACCCCTTTTTCAAGTGATTTGGAATGGGTTTTTGGCCTTCTTTCAGCTCCTCGAAGCTTGGTTCCTAGAAACTTAACTAGGAACCATTCACCTTTGGTGGCGAATGGGTCCTCCCTTAATGAGACCTTAATTTTTCAATTTTGTTCTGGTGGGAATTTAATTATGTTTCTTCCCTGATTTGGTGTCGGCCTTAATACTTTGAATTTTGGAGTTAATCTCATACTTTAGTATAAATAAGGACTTAATTCACATTATTTCTCCTAGCAATTTTGTGTGACTTCATGAGATCAAAATCAAGAGAATTATAACACTTCAAGAGAAATTACAAGGCATTTCAAGGTAGATTTCAGTTGTTTATTACATAAATTCAAGATCATACCATCATTTCAAGGGTTTAATGCATGCATTCATGTTTTTGAGCTAAGATTGCGATTGTATCATTGAAGATCTACTTCCAACTATTGTTTGCATCATTCTCTACGATCATAGATCTACAATCTTCCTGGCCACTCCATGATAGTATGCAAATTTTCATCACAAGACAAAATCCAAGGTGACATCATTTGCACATTTCATGTTTTATGCTTCATTTCGTTCATTTCATCACCTGGTTTAATTACGTACAAGGGTTTTGATTGAGGAAAGCCCCAATTCACTAAAAAATCACAAAAATTGTTGCCATTGAGTGTGTTTTTGTATATTTTGTAGGTTGAAGATCAATTTAAGAAAGATAGTCAAAGTTGCAAAGTTTCTAAAGTTGTCATTCAAAGTGCAAGATCAGAGAGAGATCTATATAGAACTAACTATAGACTTCTAGAACTTTAAAATCAGGAATTTAAGAGTGTAGACATCAAGGAATAGGATCCTAAAATCAATTTTCCAAAACCCTAAAAGGACCCATTCGCCATTGAAGGAGAATGAGTCCTCCATAGCTCGCAAAAGTCAACTTTCTAGCTAGGTACATAGATTTTAATGTTCTAAAAACATCTCCCATAGTTGCTATAATAGTTAAGTTGCATTTTTACTTGTTATTAGTATCTTATTTTGTATAGTTTGAGGTGTTTAGGGCCTTGAAAAATGAGCGATCCATCACATTGTCCATACACATTGGGTGGATCCTATTTTAACCCTATACAGATTTGATCATAGATCTCATTGTTGCCTATAGGCCCCACATCTCTTCAACCATCATAAAATCCAATATAAGTTCCTCAATGTGCTCCTTCTCTCTGTGGTCTCTATCTCCCTGTAGCCTAGTAATCTCCTCTTTTAGCCTCAATATTTTTGATTGTAGGGTGGTCTCCATCTCAATATCAATCGAAGCTTGAGATGCTTGAGGCTTGTCATATGCTACATGTAGTGTTGAAGGCTTTGCTATAGCTCAGTCAATACATCTAGTGGCACTCTCTTATGTTTCCCTCATTCTCACAACTAGCTTAAAGAGATCTACATGTTACCCCGTGGAAGGTGTGGGCATGTACTTTGAAATTTTATCATCATCTATGGGAAATGGAGACACCATCTCCATGGTAACTCATTGGTAGAGCTCATGTCACTCTCGTGTGGACCCTACAATATGGAAATTATAAAAGATATCAATACACATAATGATATATATAGATAATATACATAAGTGTGAAATCATAATGAATGTATAAATAAACACATCATCACCTAGATATCCAACCTACCTATCATGGTATATCTATGTAACAACATATGCTTGCTATGTAGGAAGTATGGATTGTCCTCCCCACACTCATGAGTGTTGATGATAGTTGTGTCCATTGCACGTGATCTAGTGACTTATGTAGGAGGTGAATCTCTCCTCTCGAGGGTTGTTTGGGCCTCATCTACCTCATCTATATCATCTCTCATTAGCTAGGCATCCCCCTCCTCATCATAGAATATATCTGGGACTATACCCTCATCATCGCAATCTTCATTGATCTCCTCCTCCTCCCTATCATCTTAGAGACCTGGAAGAGGCCTGTCATGGCCTATGAGATGATGTGTAGGAAAGACATATGTTGGTTGTGCTCTAGCCCACCATTGTGCATAGGCTAGTGTGGCACCTACATCATTAGCATTAGAGACTAGGGGCATGTCATGGTTCTTTTCCTCTGATTCACTAAGGTAAACATCATCAATATTAAAGTGACAAATGGCTCTAGGCCTAGGGACACTTTCTGCTAATCATCAATACATAGGTCATGGTTATGGCAAACCCTAAACCTATCCAAACTAGCCAATGACATGGTCATATTAGAATGCACTATTCTATCCATCTCTTGATAGATAAAGCTCCCTAGATCATAATATAAATAGTCTTATGCTACTCGATGTCAAAAACTATATTGACTAACCCTCCATCTAAGTGTATGTCATGCCCATCAGGAACCAGTGTGCTTATTGTGGTAAAAATAATAAAGCTTTGGAGCAATTGTGATCATATGTGTAGCAGCCATATGAGCTCAACATGAGGTCCAACACTCACCTCTCAAATAGGGTTCCCTAGAAAATATTGAATGCCATCTCACATCTCCTTAGGTGTCTCCTCATTGGTTGAGTGAACAATCTCACCCCGAATAGGTCCCTACGGGATGCAATGAGTTTCCTCTAAAGTGATGGTCATCTCAGTAGGAATATGAAAGGTATATGTATTAGCATCCCATCTCTCTACCAGAGCCATCAATATAGCATCATTATACATCATGGGTGGCACATGAGGTATACCCAAAATAGTCTAATATCCTGAAGATTACTAATCTCCTCCTCTGATATTCATGTGATTAGTTCTCAAAGGAAATAAAAATCTTTTCCTCCTAGATGTTATTAGGCTCGAGGAGGGACCTAACTAATAAAATAATTGAAATAAATCTTACATATATAATTAAAAAGTACACTAAAGTTTCTCTAGGACACTATGCGACCAACTTGGACATATGGGCCATTTTTTGACGGGGGGTCTTCGACATGTTAGCTATTTTTGGACACTTTGCAACTAAGTGGAACACTTTGAAACTAAGTGAACCGAGAAATATGAAGTGTGGTGCTTTGTGTGGAGATAAAAGAGTGAGGCCTCTACAACATCCTAGGGTTTCACCTAGAAGGAAGAGGTTTTTCTTTCATCTCCAAGGGCACCTTATTTTTCGATTCGATTAAAAGGGGTTTTAAGGATTGAAACCCTAAAGGGGTTTGAGATGTGTACAATTATAATGAAATATGTTATAGAAATGCAACTAATTAACCTAAAATAATCTAACTTATGCTACTGGAAAACACATAATTATAATATATAAAAATGCAAGCAATAAGAGTAAACTAATGTAACAGAACAAAGAAGTGCACCTGCAAACCGACAAGGGCTGGAATTGATATTGTGGAATTCACTAGAAAACTAGAAAATCAGGTTTTTGATTTGTCTAGGACACTTATATCTAGTTGGGCAACCTAGTCCCTTTTTGAGAAATTTGCTCAGGGAGTCATTTCTACCAAAAGGGTCCTTGAATCTCAAAATTTCAGTGCCAAAAATCCTCAATGGGACTACGTCACCATTATGGGTAACCTAGTCCCTTTCTATTTTTCTAGAAAAATGCAAGTGGACTTAGGTGCCTTAGGTTTGTGTTCTTCTCCTCTGTGGGAATCCTGTCCAAAACCTACAAAATAACCTCCAAAATAGAATGTGATTGTGTTTCCAATGTGGGGTTTGCCTTAGTCAAACCCATACTTGGTATTCAAACTTGAAATGAAATGGAAATCTACATAAACCCTAGCCCTAAGTGTGTCTAGAACTAGGAAAACCTAAAACAAAGAAAAACCCTATCCTATTGTGCTAGAAAAAGATGTATGAAACAGATTTGAAATGATGCAAGACTCTAAACCCTAGAAATCCTACAACATTGCAAATGAAAACAACAAGGAATGCAAATGGGATGCAAACCTCAAATATGCAACTGGTTTGAAGGTAGAAGATGGAGGCACTTTGAAATTAGTCTTTATGAATGATTCGGTGGCTAGGTGCACCTCCTCAACCTAGATTTCTCCATGAATCTCCATAGGCATCAATCTTCAACTTTTTCAATGTGTGATATTGAATGTAAAGTGATCTCGCAAGAATATTAAAATCCCTAGTTTTTTGTCTAAAAGCTTTAAAGTTGCCTGTGTGAGATGAATCTTCTTGAGGAAGATGTTTGGAAATTGATTTTTTGAGTTGAGTGTGGAAGATGAGCAAGAGAGAGTGAAAAATGAGCCAGAAGAGTGGAAAATGACCTAAAAACGAGTATATATAAGCAATATGACCTAATTTTCAAGAATTTTAACCTAAGAAGTTGACACCCACTAGGAATTATTAGTTAATTATTGAGTTTTTGCTTAAAACTTGGGTGACCTAGTCCCACTAAGGGATTTTTAAGAGGGAAGTGTGATTTTGAAATGTTTTTGATGTGTTTTGTTGGGTATTGAATGGTCCCTTGGGCGTATCATTCTTCTAAGTCCAAAATTAACAATCTTAGGGGCCTCTAAATGTTTTTTTAGGGTAAAAAATGGTGAGATAGGACTTAAAGTGGGACCATAATGGGTACAAAATTGTCCTTTTCTTCAAAGGTATACAATTTTTGGGGACACATTTAGCCCCAGCTTTAGCATCCATATGGATCTACGTGCATATGTAAGCTAAAGGAATCTAAAAATAATAATGCACCTTCATATTTATAAAAGGATACTCATTTAAAATGCGGGAGAATGAAGCCCCCGGTGTAGTTATCTGCAAAACCAGATTGTTAGGAGTTGTATCCTACAACACAAATTCCCTATAAATCCTATAAATCCTCTTATCTAATCCCTAGTGATCAAACTCAAGGGTATATGTATGCCCCCCTTGATTCTTCTTGCTTTATGGAGGTGGAATCAAGGTAGCCATCTAACCACATCGAATAAGGGCATGCATATCAAAGGGAATTTCCAAGTACCATGCCTCATAGAAATAAGTGAGTGAGGATGTAGGGTGTGGAAACATGATTCTGATGCAATAAATGACATCAAAAATGGAGTTCACTAGCACCCAGAATATTCATTTTAATTAAAAAGCACACTAAAGATAAATAAAGTGAAAAGGTACAAATGTGCACATGTGTGTAAAAGTGAGTTAGTTAAAAAGAAAATGACAAAGAGTAACATTCAATTAGTTTTCTCATTTACCTTTTGCAGTGTTGGAGAGTGAAAAGGAGAGAGTAACAACATGCCTAGTGCATGTGGCTTTACTCCCGCGAGATTGGATGTTTTGTCCGACCATGAGGTGGCGAGCGACAACCACTAGTATGAGGTTGGTTGATTTTGGAACCTATTATTTTGTGATTTTTCAATTATAGGATGAATTTAATGCTTATTTAGAGTATATTAGTGTTGATGGGTGTTTGATGAACTTCTCAACATAGGTAATGCATAGGTGCATCACCTCTCTTGAAAGGAAATCTCCAACAACAAGTTGCTGAAAATTACCCCAAGGTCTCTCAAGTGTCAAGTCCTGACAATGCTTGGAATATCTCATTTGATGTTTGATGTGATCTTGTTGGTAACCATAGGGTAGACTTACGGAAGTTAAGCTGGAAGAAAGTTGAGTTTTTGGGTGGAGTTCTTGAAGTGGCATGTTGATGCACACCTTGTTGTAGGTTTAGACAGTGATCTTGAACTCTTGTTTTGACTTAAGATTTGGATTTACAATGTGCAATGAGCCTTAGCACATTTTAATTATTAAGTAAAAGGAAAAAGGGTAGGGAAGATAAGAGTTTCTTGGATCTGCAACTAACCATGAATAGTGATGATGGAGGTTTCTACTGTGGACAACTTCCTTAAAACAAAATTTCACTTAATCAAAAAATTTGTAGTATCATGAAATTTGTGCTATCTTCTAAGGACTACAGATATTTTACCATTCATTAACCATGTACATGCATGAACAGAGATAAAAGGTATGAGGAAGCTTTGAGTTTAAGTCCAGACTAACTTTACACAACCATCTACTAGCAACAAACAACCAAAATTATGGACTAGGAAGGCATCTACACAACAAAAATCTTCACAACCACAAAACAACACTACTAAATCTATCAAAGAAAAATGAAAGGAACTGAAACAAAAATGTAAATCTAACTAAATCAGCTAACTATGAGAGATGAACCATGAAACATGCAATGAAACTCAGAAATCCACCAAAGTCAATGTATTCCTATTAAAAAATTTGTAGCATGTCATTACAACAACTCAAATCTCTCTTTAAAATGAGAGGAGACCCCCTATTTATAGTGCCCAAAAAGTAGAATGAATGGCCAAGATTGATTTACATTGTGTGGCCAAGATTCACTACAAACTAGGGTTCTACCTACCCCCCAAATATATTACATTTTAAAATTTTGTCCTTATCCCTATTTTGTCTTCTATTGGCAACACTGTAGCATTTTGTGTTTTGCTGATTTCCTTTTGTAGCAACTATTTTGTTAGGAATTCTTCACTGATAATAGGGTTGTCTTTTGGCTTCTTCAAAGCAACATACTCCATGAATTTTAGAATCACCGGCTGGTGTTTATCGACTTCTATGATCTCAAATCGTAGTACTTAGTAACCCCATTCTTTGGATCTGTCGGAGAGCTTCTCCTAGTCTTCATCATACTTGGTAGTGTGGTACCTGAACAACTTAGATTGGGCAAAGGCTCGGGTAGTAAAACTCATGAAATCAGTTGCGAGCTCATCTGACATTCCATCCTCTATCTTCTTTTGGAAGTGGGGCTTTATCTTTTTTGGATCAACTTGGACAACAAGCATATCCTATTTCGTCATTAGTTTCATGTATCGAAGGCAATCTACTCTGAATTCCTTTGCCCACTAAATTTTTGCATCCACCTTATCAAGAACCTTCTCTAACTTCTCCTTTTGGTTCTCAAAATCTTCCTTCCATACAATTTTTAGGTAAGTAGACCCATATATCCTTGGGAAGTCTATATAAAACTTCCTTGTTCCGTATAGAGACTTTTGTAAAATCCAAGAACTTGTTTTTTGTCTTGACAACATGACTGGTGCCCATGTTTCTAGTATACAAGACCTACTGGAACCAGCTCTTTGTGGTCTTATCTAAGTTCTTTCTTCTTTCAAGCTTGTCTATTTTCTCTTTGGATAGAAATCAGGGAGGGGCCGAGGATGTCATAGGTTGTTCTTTTTTTGATGACCATTTCTAGATGTAGGCCATTATATCAACCACTTGTGCCTTGAGTTCTTCCTTTGAGATCTTATCTTGTTGTATCAGATGCACTATTGTGGTGACGGACTCCTGAAGGTGATTCAATTTCTACTATGTGGTGGCCATCACGAAGTCAATGGTGGAGATGTTGTAGCTTAGTCCTCGTTCTCCCACCACTTGCATATCTAGTTGCATTTTTCTAGATCTAGAGGCATCCATTTTCACCTTTGATCTAATTTTAGGCTTCTTCTCCTTCTTATTTTTGATTTGAGTTTGGGCCAATATAGCCTCCAATCTTGCTCTTGGATCCTTTAGAGCACGATTTTTCTTCTCTAGTTTCTTTTCCAACCAATTGAGCATTGAGGAACTTTCTTTGGGTGATTCTTGGTCACCTTCCTTTTCATCCTTCCTGATTTCAATATCTTTATCATTAAGATCTTCTTTCTCCATCCTCGTATCCTCCTTTTCCTTATCAGAGTCTTGAATGAACACACTGTGTTTAATGGGGAATTTAATGGGTAGGCATTCCTTGGGGATGTCTTCCCCTTCAAATATTTTTCTTCCTTTTCTTCATCATGCCAATGCTCCTTGGGTTGTTCAGTCTCTGGATTCTTATAACTTTCAGCCTCTTCTTCAGGCTTATCTTCTTCTTTATCTTCTTGTTCATCATGATGGAGCACCTCCTCATTATGCTTAAGGTTGTATTCATGTTCTCCTATTAGAGACTTATTGTCCTCTACCTCTATGTTGATAGTATTTTCCTCAATGATAGGCTGTCTTTCAGCTTCCTTCTCTTCAATCTCTTTGAGTTGCTTGCCAAACTCCTCATCAAGCTGAGGATCAGAGGTTTCTTCAAAGATATTTGCATTCAAATCATCATCATCCTCCTTGGAGGATTCATAGATGACCTTATCAACTACTCGATGCTCAAATATGGGGTGTTCATGGTATTCATTTGCCTCTTCTTCTAACCTCCTAGCTACCTCCTTTTGTTTTATGTCCAACTTCTCAAAAATCTGCATGGTGGCCTCCATTGAGGGTGGCTCAATAGGAAGAGGTGGAACTAGGAGACTGGTTATTTCTTGGGAAATGGAAGCCTACACTGTTGCATTTGCAAACATCCTAGAGAGTTCTGATGGTACATTTTTCATATATTTAACAAAGGACTTCAGAAGGGTGAGGGCAGGCACAGTAGTTGTTGCGATGGCAGTTGGAAGAGAAAATGATGGGGACATGGATGATGAGGAAAGTAGCGATGTGGTAGCCGAGGAGGAATCTAATGATATTACTTATGTTGTGGGAGAGGTAGAGACAAGGTAGACTAAGATTTACTCCGTGAGTGGAGAGGTAGCAACTACTACGTGTGGGATAAGCGGGGTGGTAGCAACAACAATAGTGATTGTAGCAGTGGATATGATAGGTGGAGACTCTAGTTGTTCAGCTTCCATTTCCTCTCCCTCATGGAGTGGATTTTCTTGTATTATAGGAATTTTAGTTACGCTACCTAATTTCTTATGTTTCTTGGAAGGTTCACCTTTTGAGGCCTTTCTAGCATACACTTTTGGATTATACTTCTACTTGTCAATCTCTTTTCTTTTCCTTGAGTAAGTGAGTGGAGGGGATTTTGAAGTTTCTCCTATTGATGTAGTAGCTACCCCACCATCTATTCCACTTGGCTCACTTTTGAGCCCCTCATAAGTTAAGACCACTCCTTGTTGCTTCAATCAAGCAACTTTCCCATCAATCCATTCTTTTGTATGAGCCTCTATGGGCTTGGTCAGTATGTCGAGGTCATCGACCTCTTTCTCATTCCAATCAATTAGTGGTAGCGGTAAATTAGCGATGGAATTATACTTGGGGTCTATCACACTGCTATCATCCCCTTCCATTTGATTCATCCACAAAATATGCAGTCACCCACATATAATTCCTTACCTGCACCTCATATTCATCCTTACAATTAGCCAAAAAATCTTCAATGTTATGCAGATGGGCATATTCATGTCCAAGTTCCTTCCTGATGTGGCCATAGGGATCCATCCATGGTTGGGCCATGTGGAGCCTAAAATGATATTCGGCCAATTCGTTCTCTAAGTTTTGGGTACATTGGGAGGTATAGAGTTTGTACAACCCCTAGCCAAAAGAAAAGGGATAAGGAATCCCCGCTAGATGTTTGTTGCTTAAGAAGGTGTGAATATTTCACAGCTACCAAGAAAGCTCCAACAGTATTATCTAGTCATTAGGATACCAGGGTAGCTTGATTGGTCTTTTCGAGAAGCCTTGGGTGTGGATGTATGTAAATTTTGGGTATTATATGAACAAGAAGGCATATTGTTTGAGGAAAGCCCGAGCACTATGGGAGACTCTCCTCTCAAAGTCACCCCCGAGCAACCTGATGATATAACCTATGAAAGCACCATTTACCCTCTAGTAGTCCTTCTTAAAATTATTGAATTGTAGCTGAGGGTACCTATCATAGAATTTGATCTCCTTGCTAGGTTGTTCATCAAGAGCCCTAAATAAACCACTATATTGCCCCAGTTTGGCCAATGAGTACACCATGTAAGATGTCATATAGAATTTGGAGATCTGATTTACAATCATGAATTTCTCATGGAAGCAATCGTTGATTATCCCACCCCAATAAAATGTGGTATCCTCTTCTCCACAGAGAATTTGTTCTACAAAGTAGACCATCCATTCTTGAAAGTTGGTTGTAGTAGGGAGGCCCATTACTCTGCTTAGCAAGGTTACCGAATCATTATAGTCTTCATAGAAGTCACTGTGAAAGAGCTCCTGGGGAACCTTTATAGTGTGGCCCCTCTTCTTCTTGAGCCAATGCTGATTTATAAGCTTCTTACATTTCATTGGGTCTTCGTCCCACATCGCATTGCACTCCTTTATGGTTGGCAATTCCATCTCCCTAAAGGTAGGGATATGAAAGGTCTTTGTTATTCCTTGGGAGAACATATTAGCCAGCACATTCTCATCCCTATCTACTATTATTCTGGTTTCTGGCTAGTATGCCTTATTGCACGCCATTACTAGTTTAGGGGTGACAAGAGAGGGAGGGAAACCTTGCATTCTCTGTCTTAGGGTTGATCCTGACCCACTGTTTGCATTCGTCAATATCCACATGTCCAATGTTGGTCTCAGAGACCTCTTTCCAATTGGTGGTGACCTTAGACTGCAATGGTTCCCCTTGGAACTGGTACTTCATTTGGCATTTTTCTTCTTTTTGATGAGGGGCCTTGCCTATTTTCTTCCCTTTGTCCTTCTTTTCGACTACCCCCGAGGGTTTTGCATCTGATTTTATATATTCTACACACAGAGGTAGTGTGAGCATACTTAAGCATGAAAGCACAAAAGATTAGCCAAATCCCTGTAAAAAATTGTTAGACTAGATAATTCATCATTTAAAAATCTAACATTTAGTAAAAATTTCCATCAGTGGTTTATTGGAGGGAGTTTGATTAGTTCGGGCCCTAGAGGCTGAATTTCCCTAGTTAGAATTTTGTTTTGAAAGTGCAAATAGGGCAGGGCAACCCGAATGGTTTCTCCCATCTCCAGATTTAGATGACTTGTAAGGTTCGTGCAGGAGAGGGTCAAATTTTAGCATGTGGGTCAAGGTTTGTTTCTAGATTGGGAGTTTTTTGGATCATCATTGGGGAACCAAGAGTTATGAGGAGGGAAAGCTGCTTGGAGTTTTCCGTTTGGAACAACTTCAATGAAATAGATTTCTGGAGGTGGAGTTCTCGAGTCACGGACCCTTGAGGCTAGAGGACGACTGGCATAATTCTTTAATTATTTGAGTTCTCAAACCACGAAGGCCAAGAAGCCATTCGAGGATGGTCATTTAGAACGGTGGTCCATGAGCAAAACTCTAGTGGGAGCAACCCGTCGGACTAGGCCCAAGCTTAGACTTTGCTTCATGTTTTCTTCATTGAGTTCTATCGGCAATTGGAGTACCAGGCCCCAAAGGTCAGAAGGACAGGCTTGATTTTCCTTTTGCAAGGGCCGAAACAGGATGGAGTCCCGAAGGCGAAAGTCCAACATAGGGGACCTAGTGAGGGCTAAAACTTGGTCTTATCATTTTCACTTTCTCATGTGGCACTAATATGTCTAGAGTCTGGGGGCGGAAGGTGGTCGTTTGATGGCCATTAGAAATGACAATTCTGCAACGGAGGTCCAGGGTCGAAACTACATAGGTTCTGACACAAAAAACACTAGGAATTGATAGTTTCATTTAACAACCCCAATAGTGAACGAAAGGGTGGATCTCGAGGCTCATGCGGATGGTGTTGAAATGCCATTTGGAATGGAAAAAGGTAGATGACATCCTGGGAACACAATCCCACAGGAGCAGGCCCAAGAAAATAGCCTACCATTTTGAAGTTGTGTTTTTGAAGTTTCATCGACGTTGATAGGGAGGCTTGGACCCAGAGGGCGCTATCACTCTATAGAAAGAATGACATCAGGGCGATGAAGTTTTGAAGTCAAAGACCTGGTGATTCGATGGGTTTTCTAGAACTAGACTCCCTCTATCAAATAAATGCAATTTTATCCTTTTCTATTCATTATTTTAACACGAAATCACCAAAAGGATAATGGGATGGTGGATGGAAAACTTACCCCAAGAACCTAGTGAATGGAGTTGTTGAATCTGTGAAGAACAACGAAGGGAGGAAACAGGCTCGAGGGCAGCAATTGACGAAGGCTCTAGGTCACTGTAACTACTTTGAACTTCTCTAGCTGATCCTAACATGTGAAAATGACAGGTCGATCAGCTCATTTATACCCCTAAGTGCATTTAATGCACCTTATTAATAAAAGTATGATGAGCCTAAAGGTTGGTGAATTTAAATTTTGAAAACGATGGCACAGGGTTAAGAACCCATAGGTCGAAAGGATGTGAGTCAATCGCCATTCGAAGAGTCAGGTAGAAACCCACCAATGAAAGAGAGGTTGGGGTCTGATGGGAAAAATTCTAGTGGATGACGATCATTTAGAACATCGAATGCATAACGAAGTCTCAGGCGGAGATATCCAACGAACCAGGCCTAAGCGAGTGAAGGACGGTCTGATGGTCCTTAGAGTTATAACAATGACCAAGGCGGTGGGTCTTGGAGCTCGAAAGGAAGAGGACCAATGGTCATTAGAAATAGCAAATGTAACCCAGAAGTCTGGCAAAGGAAACCCAGTAAGCGAGACCCAGAGGGCCCCGAGGATGCTTGGAAAAGGAAAGCTACCAAATGAACTTCGATAGGATTCAAGACAACAAATTTTGAGGGGTGAAACATGGTCAACTTAAGATGAGACTTTGGAGGTACACTTACCATCTAGGGCACCTAAATGGGGGCACACAAAATGAGGTGGTGAAAAATGACCCAGCAAGGCGAAAGAAAGAGAGGGTCCCCATTTCAAATAGGGTGTGTGTGCTGAGGGAACAAATGGCGAATCTGCTGGGAAATGCTCCTGAGTGTTTGAAGGATAAGTATTCATTTAGGACCAAGAATTTTTGGTCTCACAGACTAGGGGACGACTCCCAAAAGTGAACTAGGAGAACATGATCCTTAGTTAAGTAAACCTACAAAACATATACAAAGTGTGTGTGAGTGAATTCATTCCTTCCCTTGGGAACTATGACAAGAAGTGGCTAATCAAATGAGCAAGCTACATGAGTCGTCCAGCACCAAAAGTAACTTGGACATTGCCCCGCTGCCAGTCAGGCATCAATAGCCCTGATGGAATTATCGTTGTGACCCAACGAATATTTCTCTACTACCGATCGGGCGTCGATAGCCTTGATAGAGTTACCTACACACCCATATGGTTTCTTTGATTTCAAAATTTGCTTTCTATCTTTCATTTATATTTTTCTTTTAGCACTTTATTTTTTACTCAATTGTGTAAGCATCGAAGCCTACGATGGGTTTGAGAACCATAGTGGTCATCAAAGGACTTAATATTTTTCACTTACCACAATATCATAGCAACTATTGCATGACCCTTCAGAAATAATTAACATGCATTTAGTGTAGGACCTGAGATGAATGTAAAAAGATTCAACAAAGGATCAAGTTCTAGAATAGAGTTCAAATAAGGAAATAATTCCTAGGCAGCTATCAAGGACCAGTGGTCGAGAATGAATGTTTAGCCAAAGAACACTAAGGATGGGAAGAAAAATGAACAATTTTTTGCACAAGCATAGCCACCACAGTAGGAACGAAAATCCCTTTCATCAAAGAACAAATAGTCGAGAGATGAGCAAAAGAAAGCAGTATGAAACAACAGAACGAAAGCAAACCAAAGCAACCTATCCTAACCTATGTACAAATATTTACAGGGATAGCTTTATACGAGCTCAAACTTGGAATTAATGCTTTAAGTGATGCCTGTATACAAGCAACGAGACGTCCTCACTAGTTAATGTTTTTAAGCTAAAAGCATTGTCTCCCAGAATTTCAGCTATTTGAAAGGGGCCAAGCCAAAGCTTGTTGAATTTTTTATGCCCCCCTTTCTTTTCATGGGCCTTATCGCAACACAGGACTACATCTACAATTCTAAAGGCCTTAATTTTGGCTCGATGATTGAACCACCTCTTGACTATGCCCTGATGTTTGGAAAAAAAATCTATTGCATGATCTCATATTTATTCCAAGTGCAAGAGCTCAGCTAACTAAGCTTCTCTATGATCCCCTCCATAAAAATCATTGATAAACTAGAGGGTGCAAATTTTTCAGTGTATAGGAAATATGGGCTCTAAGCCATAGACCAGAGGAAATGGGGAATCACCTAGGGAAACCTTGTGATGGGTGTGATATACCCAAAGGGTGAAACAGAGCTGGGTATGGAAGTCCTTGGTGTTCCTATAAAGAAAATTTTGAATCATGGTGATCAGGTTTTTGTTGGTGGATTCTACAAGACCGTTGCGCTAAGGATAGTAATTAGATGATAGCTTGAGGGTGATGCCATAATCAAAGGCCCAACTAGTGAATTTAAGCAAGGAGAAGGAGGGGCCATTCTCACATACCAATGCATACAAGCCACCAAAATGATTTAAAATAAAAATTTCAAGGAAATCAGTGACTACCTCTATGGTACATTGCCTACATGCAATAGCTTCTATCCATCTAGTCCAATAATCAGAGGTGGTTAGAATGTACCTATGACCTGCAGATGATGGTGGGCTTACCGGATAAATGAATTCGAGACCCATTGCGCGAACGACCTTACCTCCAAGATCGATTGCAGTGGGACAACAACATTCCTCTCTCTATTCGCCACATTCTGGAAAACATGACAAGCATGAACATGGTTATGTGCATCCTTGAAGATCGTAGGCCAATAATATCTTCCTCTCAATATTTGATGTGTAGTGGAAAGACCGAAACCATGACCCGTACCAAATTTTTCATGAAACTCTTTCAAGACCTGATCTGCCTCTTCTTTCCCAAGGCATCTTAGATAAATTCCTTCATGGTTCCTCTTGTGCAATATGGATCCTTGCAACATGTAGCTACTACATTTCAGTCTAAGGGCATGTTTCTAGACCCCCTACAAGTAGGGTGGATATTTATGATTCAATAGATAGTACACTATGTCATCATACAACTCTCCTAGAGAGACATCCTCCAATTGGTGTTGTTGGATTGTAAGTTCAAGTCCAGCTTCGGTTGTTGTTTCAACTATTGTTCAGGTAAGGGCCTGTCCTCTAACCAATTGGATTTCCATATCGTATTCTTGTAGTAGGGTGACCCATTTGGGTCTATGTCCTCTCAACATGTTTTGCATGAGCAATGTCTTTTTTACGGGGTTGAGCATGATGGAAAATACTTTATTTCTCAAGATGTAATACTTGACCTTCTTGACTCCATGGACAAGAGAACATGCTTGCTTTTCAACATTGTGATATCTAAGCCTAGCATCCTTTAATGGGACACTCATGAAGGAAATTGGGTACCCATTCCCCTCACCATCTTTCTCAATCAATATAATGGCACATGAATGGTTTGAAGAAAATGAGTAAATATAGAATGGCTTCAGATAATTGGGGCTGACCAACATTGGTGCATCAAAAATTGCCTTCTTAAACTCTTCAAAAGCCTGCTTTTCTTCTAGGATCCACTCAATCTTAGCGTCTTGCTTTAACATAGTGTTGAGTGTTTTAACAATTTTAATGAAACCTGTGATAAATTTTTTGTCAAAGTTTATCTTCTCAAAGAAGGACTTTAACTCTTTCTTGTTGCCTAGCAGTTGGATCTTCATAATGGCCTAGATGTGCTCGGGGTTGATGGAGATTCTTTTTTCTAAGAGGACATGTCCAAGCAATTTTCCTTCAATAACCCTGAAGATACACTTCTTTGGATTGAGGGACACCCCAAATTCTTGGCAACTTTGAAAAACTTTGCACAAATCAGCAACATGATTACTTCATTTTTTTGAGAATATAGTCAAATCATCCATGTAGATGATTATGCATTTTCCAATAAAATCCTTGAAGGCAATGTCCATTGCATGCTAAAAGGTCATGCGAACGTTGATGAGCATAAATGGTATTCATCTATAGGAAAAGGTACCCCACTTGGTGGTGAATGTCATTTTATGTCGATCTTTATATTACACCATAACTTGATTGTATCCAGAGTAGCCATCCAGAAAGGACATCATTTGAGAACCGTTGACTCTATGTAGTACCTCATCCAATGAAGGGATTGGATAGTTATACTTTTCTGAAGCTCTATCTAGATTGTGGAAATCAACACACAACCTGATTTCACCATTCTTTTTTCTGACCAAAACCAAATTAGCCACCCATGTGGGGTGCCTAACAAAATACATAATCCTAGCGGACAACAACTTCTACACTTCCTTATATATGATTAGTTCTAGTAAAGCATTGATGGGACATTGTCGCTATCGAAATGGTCTTACATCAGGTTTGAGAGGGATGGTGTGAGTGATGATTGATGTATCATATGTTTTCAAGTCTTCATGACTCCAAGATATGACATCATGGTACTTCTACAAAGCATCCACTATCCCCCTTCTTTCTTCTGGTGTGCACACCGTACTAATAAACACATTCTTTGCATCCTCAATCATTCTAAGGTTATAGGCATCACACTAGTTACTGATGGAGTCCCTCTTTGCGTGTTGGTCTTGTCCTCTGATATGATCCAAATCAAATATCCATTCTAGTTGGACCATTCCTCTTGGGATAGTGTTATTTTTGAGTTTGATGACCCCTTCTATATCTAGTTCGACCTCTTCAGGATCAATCTAATCAATTATTTGGGTATAAAACACATCTGAGCTAGTGATAAAATCTAGGATGTGTTTATCATCATTAAACACTTGAAAATTCTCCACATTATCCAACACAGATGGAATGGAGGTGAGCTCAATAGTAAACCTTTTAAGGCTAGACAATGACAATGGTTGCAAGGTGCTAGCTACTTGTGCTAGGGAATTGGCAATGTGATTTTGAGAGCATGGGATCAACTGAATGTTAAATGCATCTAGACCTTCTAATAGATCCCATATCCTATGCCTATAATTAGTCAGTCTCTAGTCATAACAGGAATAGAGTTTTCTCACTTGCTTCATGACCAACTCTGAGTCCCTAGAAACTTGTAACATTTTGAAACCTTTTCTTAATGCCATGAGAAGCCCTAGGACCAATGCCTCGTATTCTACTACTTTATTAGTGCAATAAAATTGAAGTCTATGAGCAGTGAAGTATGACTTACCTTTGGGACTGATCAACTTGAAGTTGGCTCCAACTCCATGCTTGTACTTAGACCTTCAAAGTGGAGCGTCCAAAACTTGGGAGAGCCCTTGATCCCAAAATCAATGGACCTAATTTTTTGTTTCGAAGGAAGCCTTTCTTCTGCATCCTTTCAAGGTGACGTGGATTCCAAATGTATCTGATCAAGTGGTATTAAATGCACCTCCTCTTTTAGAGTGACCTATCCCTTGATATGTTCAATTTTTGTTTGACAGAAACAACACTCAAATTCAGAATGGGTGGCATTATGTACCCTACACCAGCTGAGCAACAGGAGTTCCTAAAAGCATATTCTAGCTCCTAGACTGAGTTGATCCTATACACACTTTTCAATAAAGTCTTGGAAGCCATCTAGTAACCCAAGGCTACCATCCCCATAGGATTCTTCATCATCTGACTCGATCAACATTTCCGTACTCTAAGGGATATGAGCTAGGTTGGGAGGTGGGCTATAGGAAATAAGGACTTTCTCAACAATCTCTTCTTCACAACATATCTATTCATCTGAGTACACCATGAGGCTATAATTTCATAATTTTGTTTCAACAAATAAAATTGCATTCGTGTTGTTGTATTTCATGATCATAAACTTCATGTGTGGTTCCCGATCTATTCGAAACATGACTTCAAGATCACTATCTGAACCTACAACAAGGTGTGCATCAACTTCCTACTTCAAGAACTTTGCCCAAAGACACAAATTTCTACCAGCCTAACTTTTGTAAGTCCACCCTATGATTACCAGCAAGATCACACCAAACATCAACAGAGATATTCCATGCACTGTCAAGACCTAACACCCGAGAGACCTTGGGGTAATTTTTAGCAACTTGTTGTTGGAGATTTCCTTTCAAGAGAGGTGATGCACCTATACATTACCTATGTTCAAAAGTGCATCAAGAACCCATCAACAAAACTTGCACTAGATGGAGGGCCTCCTTGGAGCTAAGCTGGATCGAATTGGGTCTTTCTCCCCCAAGAGATTTTATAGAATACTAAGGTCTACACCAAATAAAGGGGAATTTCAACAGCTACCACCCCCTACCTGAGCTAACAGAGCCAAGAAAGGTGAAGCATCCAACTCTAACACATCTAACCAGACCATTTCACTTTCACCATCATTTTTTTCTTCTATCCATTCCTCTCTATCTTCTCCCTCAACTTGGGCTGCACCTTCTCCCACTCATCTACTTCAAACAACCTTCTAGGTTCCCGCTTCCACTGGGCTAGACGCTGCCTTCCAGCCCAATGCAGTCCCATTTTCAGGTGTATCTCACTGAATACTATCTCCCTCCCATGGCCTCAGGTTAGTCTGGCACAACCACCTCCATGGCTGCCTCCAATGGCATGGTTGGCCAATAATATATCCTCTTTGGCCTTCAAACTTTACCATGATATGCCAAAGAATCTAGAAAGCTTTTGTACCAAGTTCAACCCCCAAGATCCATAGAGGATAGTAGAGGAACATATTAAGATTTTTGAAATACCCTTGAAGATTATGTAGATTATATATGAGGATGTGGCTTATAGGCTCTTTCACTACTCCTTGGAGGAGGAGGCCTTTTACTAACACATCAACTTGTCGGTAGGAACTATCAACACATGGGACCTCCTAAAAAATGATTTCCTATAGAAATTCAAGATTTTGATCAGTCCCTTAGAGTTGTACTTCCAATTTATGTCCATCTGAAGGGAGGTCAACAAACTGATCAGCTCCTTTAATGATCACTTCCACAGGGCATATAGTCTACTGTAGGAGCCTTATGTGCTCAATGATGCTATTGTTCTATCAGTTTATTATGTTGTGTTGGACAATCTTACCACAACATTAGTAAAAAGGATGCGGCCACCTCATTGCAGATTAGTAGATGCTTATGAAGAGGGTGTCATCTCTAGTACAAACCTAACACAATATTTCTGATTTGCTACCCTCTTTGGGGCATGTCGCTCACCCCACACAAATACATGTGCTTACTCAAGCTCTACAACATCAAACACCCTTCATGAATACGGTGCCATAGTTTCCTATAGTGCCTCACTCAGGATAGCCAATTAACCAGGCACCTTCATTTTCATAGTACTTGTTGGCCTAGCAACAACAAGTCCACTCTCAGCGACCCCAAGTGTTGGCATACCTTCAAGCCTCTGAATTCCCACTCGCTCACCAAAATCAGCCAGCTACACAACCGATTTTCCTTTAGAATTGAGCCTCACAACTAAGCAACTTAGAAAAGGATCAGATTAATGAGCTAACAAAAATGATCAAGAAAATTTCTATAGAGATGAGTCACTTAAGCAATCAAAACAATCAGCTATAGGCTTCCCAAAGGATCATCTAGGCCAACCTCAATCGGGACAACCATGAAGGCTATGACAATAGCAATGCTGGCACATCTTCCATACAAACTTATGAAAGGGGCCAAAATTCAGGGAAGAACTTGGATAGAAAGCCCTCTCAAAGATAGAATCATACGTGGAACACAAGGCCAAAAAATGGGGGAATTCCTACTCCCTTGGACCAGCCTGGTAACAACGACAAGACTACAAGCGAAGTCTCATTAGCTGAGGTTGCCTTATCTAACTAGTGTCACATCCATAAAATAAGTCGACATTCTGAATTGGATTGTCTGAAATTCCAGATGGTCACTGAAATCTTTTAGATTGAAGTCCAGAATGTCGTAGATGTCTCAAGATGTAGGGACATCGTCCCTTCTGAACCATATGACTCCTCGGTGCTGGTGGTCAATTATGCTTCATTCCCAAGGGCTGAGAGCAATGTGCCAGAAAAGGAGGATGCCACTATGAGCAATGACAAGGTGGAAGAGGTAAGTGTCGAAATCCCTTTAGTTCAACTTTTTGATTCAATAGATAATGGTCCCGTAGATGAGGAAGAGTTGAGGGAAGAAAAATTCCAAATGTTTCACCAAAGGGCTACTCCTTATGATTTGAGAAATAGGTAGGCTGGTGGGCATGTTGTTGGTCCTTTCATAACCTCCACTCTACCTAACAACTTCAGCACCCCTCTTGACCCAAATTCTACAAACAACCCAGGCTATCCCCACGTACCTACCCAGTACTTTAACAGAAATAGACCACAGGTTCAAAACCAAAACCATCATACTGGCTCCTCCCAGAATGTCCCTTATGATGCTGAAATTGAGCAAATGGGAGAGTACATTGCAGAAGAATTTAAGAAGGATAAGATAAGTGTGTCCACCTTTGAGCTGCTCAAAGTCCTAGATATTAGAAATAATTTCTTTAGAATGATCAATGGGACCTCTTCATCTAGACCAATCCAAGATGCACCCCCTAAGAGGGTTTCCTTTGAGGATCAGTAGAGTGAGCCGATTGTATGATAGGTTTTCAAAAAGAAGGTTGATCCACCTACAAATCAACAAATATATAGAGCATCTACCAAGGAAACAGATCAGACACAATCCCAAAAAAAGGTAGTGATAAGGATAAAGGTGAGGTGACCTAGGTAGATATTTTTAGAGGACCATTTCAAGGAAAGTTTGAAACCCCTCCCTTCATGACCACCATTAGAATATTTAGGAAGAACCTTCATAATTTCCTACTTGACTTGGGAGCCTCTGCCAACGCCATGCCCTTGAGCGTGTGTAAAGATTTGGGGATAGTTCCAACTCCTTCCTAGTGTAAAGTGACACAACTTGATAAGACTGAAATCAGTATAGTTGGTGTGATCAATTGAATACTGATGTAGATTGTTGCTGACCCAAGGATACAACAAACCATTGACATCCAAGTTGCTGATATCCCTGAGACTTATGGCATAAATTTAGGAAGTGATTTCACCCAAGCATTGAATGGATATGTTGCAACAGACTATTCTCACCTTTGGCTACCATGGAAAGGGATGCCAAACCAGATTCAAATAGATCTGGGAACCTCTTCTCTTCTCTTCCCTTTTTCCTTTTTTTTAATAAGTAACCTATGCTAAGGTTCATTGCACAATGTAAAGCCAAATCTCAAGTCAAAATAGGAGTTCAAGATCGTTGTCCAAACCTACAGCAAGGTGCACATCAACTTCCCACTTCAAGAACTCCACCCAAAGACTCAAATTTCTTCCAACCTAAATTCCATAAGTCCACCCTGTGATTACCAACAAGATCACATCAAACATCTAATGATATATTCCAAGCACTGTCAAGACCTGACAGCCGAGAGACCTTGGGGTCATATTCAATAATTTGGTGTTGGAGATTTCATTTCAAGAGAGGTGATGCACCTATGCATTACCTATGTTGATAAGTGGATCAAACACCCATCAAAAATTAGGATCCTACAAAAAAATTTTGCTAAGTGTCCCTTTTGTTTGCAAAGTGTTCCTTTTGTTCACAAAGTGTCTTGTTTCTTCACAAAGTGTCCCTTTTCTTTGCAAAGTGTCTCATTTATTTGTGATGTGTACCAAAAGGGTTCTAAAGTGTCGAGGGTCATAGAAAAAGCACACTAGAAAAAAATTAGTGCACTTTCTTGATGAATTATAGAAAAATTGAAGAACTTAGATTATTTAGACAACAAATTACGAAATTTTGTACAAGTACTGACATGATCTCAGCAGAGGTTAGGTGGGACACAACTGAGTTTCCTCAGAGACCTTGTGCAAGCCCTACCACCAATGAGATGCCATGATGCCATGTTGATCGCTCTATGCAAGAGGTGGAATGCAGATACCTACACATTTCACCTACCCATAGGAGAGATGACCATTACACTAGAGGATGTCCATCGCATTCTCTGAGTCCCTATTCGGGGAGAGCATGTGTGGCTATAGAGGAGATGATCCTTTTGAGAGAAATGAGAAGACATGTAGTACTATCTTGAGGGTCTCGTTCATGATGATAGAGTAGCAGGACAAATAGAGCTATTGGTGCTACTATATTCATGAGCACCTGTGGTAAAGCGGATTATGATGCACATGGTATCACTGGTCCTACTATCAGACAGGTGAGCAACACATCTAGAGGGTGGATTGGTACACCTAATATGAGGTATGGTAAAGCATCAGACAATATATGCCTGGGGTCGATGCATTCTAGTACATATATATTATGACCTCGGGTGGTTCATGTTTTGAGAGCTAGACAACATGGTACACTACACGCTTCTACAAGTATGGTACTTAGAGCACATCACATGTGCACAACCAGTGGTCTTCCCAAGTCTAACAATAATGGGCTATCCATGAGCATTTGGGTATCCATTACGATCATTATGGTAGTATGACAATCTTCACTTTTTGAGAGTGAGATTTGACTGAATATACTAGGAGGATATCCTATGGAGGGCATATCAGCTTGTCCTTCAGTGGCCTGATTACACTAGACAAATTAGGAGATTATAGATGACCAGGTTTCTAGTAGGTTGGCACGATCACATAGTGTGGCCATTCTACTATGATCGAGTCATGAGATAGTTCAGATAGGTACGAAGATCACCACAAAAATGAGCATCGTTTAGGAGGTTTTTCCAAAGTGAACGAAGGTGAGGAGACATAGCATGATTCACACTAGATGATGTCAACGAGAGTGCGTCAGACAATTCAAATGATGACCAACCACCAGCGGATGATGCAAATGATGTCGGGGCCACATGGGACCCTAAGGAGTGGTGGAGAACCTCATGACCAAAGCCAGTGTTTCCTGGCGATACCAAATGAGGGAGAGGAGAGGGAGAGATGTTAGGGCCAAGGATACATGGTAAAGGGCTGCAAACATTTTTTATAGATATTATCGATGATGATTACGATGAGGATGCAGACCTAGACTATGACAAGAAGGAGGGAGAGGAGGAGGAGGAGGAACAAGATGAGGAGGAGGAGGATGGGGAGAGAGGAGATGCACCACCTCTGAGTGAGGATCATGACACTGCAACTGAGGATCGAGATGAGTAGGGAGATCTCTCACCTATTCATTGGACTAGATCACAGAAAAGAGCAGCAATAGGTGCCAACAATCACTACCAAGGGGAAGCAAGTACATCATCCATTCCCTAAGAACATGATGAGGTGGACATTCCACCCTCTACCAGAGATATAGGTGATGATATTTTAATGTTAGTTGATGTATTTTATGTGTGATTTAATGCATATATGTATATGATGATGTGTTACTGATGAGACTTTTATTTGATTTTTCAGGGCCAACAGAGGGTTGGTGAGAATTCCTGTAGCAGGAAGCCACAGAGATAGTGAAAGTGACATTCGATGAAGAGGACATGGATACTGACTACATGCCCCCACCTATTATGGAGCATGAGCTAGAGACCCTAAGACCCTTCATGAGATTGCATGCAACCTATGAGGGCCTGAGGAGGCAAGTTCACAGAGTGAGAGTTGCACCACAGGGATAGCCATCATGGCCTCTAGAAGAGGTGGAGAGATTGGAGAGAAAGTTTTCATAGGCGCAATCAAAGAGAGACCAAATAGTAGGTGAGAACCGATTGGCACTTGTGTAGATAGGAGGATTAGAGTTTGCACTCAAAGTCAATGGATCCCAATCATGATCACGCATGACTATCTCTCGACATCCTACTACTGATACAACATGAGTACTAGATCCTAAGGGATCCGATAATCATAGTCTGCAGTGACACTGTGTATTATGATGACATGTATAAAAGAATTTTAATATATATATGCATTTGTATTTTTGATGATGTAATTTAATTATGTGGATGTTAAATGACAATGTCATTAATTAAATATTTTAGTATTTAATTAATAGAAACATGATTTAATAGAATGTATGTGATGCAATTACAATAGATCTAGAATGTATGGTTAGATTTAAAAATTTAAGATTAATATGTTATGCACTTATGATTATAAAGAACATAACACACAAAAGCAGAAAGAGGTTGAATAGTATGAAATCTAAAATAATTATAAAAAATGAATTAAATAATCACTTTAGTGTTCGGGACACAAAGATGATGATGTGTCGAGAACGAAGCAATGACACAACCCATAAGAGAAAATCCAATAGCCGTAATCAACACTGCTTTATAAATCATGCTATTCATGAGGGGATTAGGCATAATACCAACACAAATGTGTGGCATTAATGGGATCTCAAAGGGGAGTACCATCATGCTCGGTTAAGGTATAGGCACTAGATCCATAATTAGAGTCAATCACGTAGGGACCAAGCTAATTAGGACTAAATTTCCCTTTATCGACGGAATCGGTGGTGGTATTACAATGGTTTTCATATAAAACCAAATCACCCTTGTTAAAGGTTCGAGGGATGACAGTTACATCATGTTTGTGCTGTAATTTTTTAGCATAAGCTTGAAGGTTCTCAAGAGAATTGATGTATTGCTCATCAAACATTTCAAGTTGGTGTAGATGTTGTTCTGCATATGTGTCATTATCGATGAGACTTTGGAGAGCAATTCATAATGTGTGGATTTCTAGCTCCAAAGGGAGAATAGCTTCAATACCATAAACAAGGTTAAAAGGAGTATTTCCTGTAGAAGAACGAATGCTTGTGCGATACACCCATAATGCATATTGTAATTGCTTATGCCAATTGTTTTGGTTTTGATTGATAGTCTTTCCAAGGATTTTCTCCAAGATCTTATTATTACTTTTGGCTTGATCATTAGATTGAGGGTAGTAAGGTGTGGAGAAGCAATGTTGGATATGGAAGCTCTCAAGGAACTTCTTCATCTCATTTTTCTTGAAGGGAGTACAATTATCTGAGACTAACGCAGAAGGGAGACCAAAGCAAGCAATGATGTGTTCCAATAGGAAACAACATATCACTTCAGTAGTTGTGGAGTGAAGGACGATAGCTTCAACCTATTTGGTGAAACAATTAGTAGCAGTGATAATGAACATATGTCCAATAGAATAGGGCGAGGAGAATTTTCCAATTAGATCCAAATCCCACATAGAGAAAATCCAAATAGGTATTTGTGAATGAAGTTTCGAAGTAGGTGTGTGAATAAAATGACTATGTTCCTGACATTGATGACATCGCTTAACATATGCATAACAATCTTTTTCCATGTTTTTCCAGCAATATCCCAAATGCAGGAGTTTTTACACCAAGGTCTTTCCTCCAAAATGTCCTCTACAAGTACCAAAATGGGCTTGTTCGAGGGCGATATGGGTTTCACCATCTTTGAGGCATCGTAGAAAGATTCCATCAAAGGATCTTTAGTACAATGTGTCTACAAGGATGATATACCTAGTGGCTTACCCTTTTAAGCATTGACGGGTATTTTTAGTGGTGGGTTTGGGAATGGTGCCATATTTTAAATAATTGTAGATGGCATCATACCATTCACACGGATTATAAAAAAAAAGTGGTACACATATGAGGAGGTTGATCGTTGATGGAGGGATTCATGATGGAATGGATGGTGAAGATTATCTGTTGAGAAGGATCAACATGAGAGACAAGAGAGACTACACTCGCCATTGTATCTGCGTGGCAATTATCTTTTTGAGGGATGTTATCAATGGTAAAGGAGTCAAACGAGTCTAATAGATTAAGAACAAGCTCCTTATATTGTGAGAGTTTATCATGTTTAGTTTGATAGATACCATTAATTTCTTTAATTATTAATTGTGAGTCACCATAGATCTTAATACTTTTAACCTTTAAGACAAGAACAGTGCATAACCTAGCGAGTAGAGCTTCATACTCAGCTGTATTATTTGTACATAGGAAATTGAGATGATAGGATAAGGGAATAGGCTTACCAATAGGTGGAATTGAAATAACTCCAAGATCGGAGTCTGTTCAACCCTTGGATCCATTAAATTACAACTCCCATGTAGGAATGTCTATAGTAAGCCCACTATCATCAAGGAAAGAATCATTGGTGGGTAATGCTAATGAGGAAGGAGAATCAGCTAAATGCTTGGTTAAGGCTTGACCCTTGATTGATTTTTGAGAAATTAACTTAAGGTCAAACTCAATTAATAACATGATCCATTTACCAAGACGTCCTGATAGATCTATTTTAGTAAAAAGATAACGTAAAGGGTCAAACCTTGTCATCACATTTGCTTCAGCATTTAGTAAGTAATGTTGCAACTTACTAGTAGTGAATACAAGGGCGAGACATTGTTTTTCAATGGTAGAGTAACGAGTCTCATAGTCAAGGAGCGTGCAACTAATACAATAGACAGGATGCTCTTTACTGTTGGAATATTTTTGAGCCAACAATACTAAAAGAGCATGAGAAGAATCAATGATATAGAGGATGAAAGGTTGATTGGCTATGGGGTATGTGTTGGATCATCATGGAAAAAATAGGCCCTTAAGTGGCAATAAAATTTAGAAAATTAGAGTTCGGCAACTTGACGTAAAAATTTGAATAAGTTATATATATTATTTCAAAAATATGTAACAATAGAATCTATAGCAAATTGAATATAGTTTCTAAACTACTAGGTTTATTTTATTTTTTTTAAATATATTTGGTCAAAATTTGAAATTTCAATGCACTAGTACTTAAATTTCAGGGAAAAAATAAGTACTGAGGTGTCTGTCTGACCACCCCAACCACAATAAAATGATAATATTTTTTTTAAGATTCTAGATATAAGTAGGGGACTCATGTCCTGATGTGATGCATATTTCTTTGTAATTTTTTTCCAAGTAAATAATTAATTATGAGTTTTTTATTACAACTTTTAAAAATATAAAAACTCATATGTCTGACCACCTTAACTTGGTCAAAAATTCATGAAATTCAATTCTTTCTTTTTTAATCCTATGGTATGTGAAGCATAGAAAGTGACGCATGTTTTGGATTCAAAAAATTTGATACCGTTTGAAAGCTATAGATTTTTTTCAATTAGCCTATCAATCAAGGCTTTAGTCGTAATTCAAATAGAAAATGAAGAATATTTTTTTATTAAATTCAAAGTAAAGAATAAGCTATATTGGTGGAAACCTGAGAATCTCCTTTAAAAACCTTTTTCGTTTCATCAATTTCTGGTAAAAAAAGGTCATCGGCCACATGGGCCATCATATCCTTAGATAATGCCACTTTTTGGCCCATCATGATCCTGCAAATACCCTATGGTGGGTTGTAAACCAAGGGGATTTATTAGGTACTCTTTCAAATTTTCAAAGGCTTATTTATAGTCCTCATTCCAATCGAAGGTAACATCCTTTTTAAGAAGATGAGTAAAGGGGAACGTGCGATCGGCTAAGCAAGCGAAAAAACAACAAATGGCTTGTATTCATCATTGCAATGTACATAATTGGGAAATATTATGAGGAGGTGGCATCTTGATGATACCATAAATTTTCTTTGTATCCACCTCAATGCCTCTATGAGATATGATAAACCCTAAAATTTTACCACTATCTACTCCAAAGACACTTTTGAGGATTTAGGTGCATGTATTTGCGCATACGATCAAATATTTGATGGACGATATGCACATTATCTTGGCAAGTTAAGGATTGGGAAAGAATGCCATCAACATAGTCTTCTAAGATTTTGTGAATATAATCATGGAATATTAAGGTCATCGCTCGTTGGTAAGTAGCACCAACTCTCTTTAACCCAAAGGGCATCATAACCCAACAAAACGTATCCCAAGTAGACATAGAAGTCATCTTGTATTGATCTTGCAAGTTAATAAAGATTTAGTTATACCTAGAAAATCCATCCATAAAGGATAATATAGCATGTCTAGCAGTGGAATCCATAATCATATCGAAGTTAGGAAGATGAAAGTCATCTTTTGAAGGGGCCTTATTCAATTCTCTAAAATCTGTACATATCCTAACATGATTATCGGGTTTGGCCATCGCGACAATATTTGAAATCCAAGGAGAATAATCAATGGAGTGAATAAAACCCACATCAAGGAGTTTTTCGAGTTCTCCTTTAACATGTAAGGCAACCTTGGGATTCATTTTTTGAATCTTTTGGCGAACAAGTTTAGCATTCTCAGTGAGGACAATGTAATGGGTGAATATCTGGGGATCTATTCCTAGCATGTCCAAATATTTCCATGAAAATAGCTCAGGAAAGGTATGAAGCAAGGTTGCAGGATCCTCTTGTTCTTCATCATCTAGGCACTTCCCAATTTTAATGATTTTTTTTTTGTCAGTGATATCCATGGGGACATCAAGGATATCACCTAAAGGGAGTGCATTAGATTTGGGAGCATCAGGATAATATGGTTCCAAGCTAGGATGGGGTTTGTTAATAGCACCAACGGTGGACTTCGAAATCAACATAACACAAGAGGCATGCCTCTTGGAGAGAAGAGTATTTGAAGCACCTAAGAGATGTTTTAAATCATCCTCATCATGAACATAGGTGAAGAGGGTAGCATTCACATCAAGAAATTCAGGGTGTTTAATCGTAATGGTAGTTATTGATGTGCATGATATAATATTGATGTTGAGAGAGGGTCGTGGATTAGCTTTTGTAGGTTTAGAAAAGGAAAAACTGAGACCAATTTTAGTTCCTTGTGTATTAGGTTCAATGGGGACACAAATATCTTGTTCATGCTTTCCACACCCTTGACCCTTGTAAACCCAATTTCTTGAGAATATCTTAACCACGTCCATAAATGCTCTCCATTTCTTCTCGGTTAGGGGGTTGTTGATAATCTATCTCATCAAAATTTTTTGTATGTGTGGTATGTTCATCGAAAATAGGTGAGGTAGATATGGGGGAAGGGTGTTCCTCTTGTTGGGTGGAGAGTACAGTAGTTTGATCATTATGAGTGTCCTCTTTGCATGTGAGACTACACCCACCCATAAAGGAAGGAGTAAACTTGAAAGAGATCCAATCATCACCAAGTAAATTAAACTCGGTTTTATCTTCGAGTTGATCTTTCTCAGATGAGGCAATGTTAGAGGTAGGAATGGGGGTATGAAGATGACTAGAGGTGCCCTTTTCAAGTTTCAAACGACTCTCGGGTTTGGGAGCAATGTCAATTTGGTACACTTTATCATTATAGACATATTTCATTTTGAGATGAAGGGTCGAGGGTACCACTTGCATCTCGTGAATCCATGGTCATCCCAAGAGGAGATTATAAGAAAGATCATAAGGCATGACATGGATAGGAGTCTACAACATAACCATTCTGATGATAATAGTTAAGGTGACAACACCAAGAGGTTGTTTGGTGACATTATCAAATCCTCTAATGGATAAGGAATCAGATTGTATTTGTGATCGGTCATGTAACTGATCAAGAAGCTTCAAACTACACACATTTAGGGTAGACCCATTATCAACCAAGGTTCTTTTGATACCTATCTGATCATACTGAGCTGTGATCATAAAGGCCTCATTTTGTCAGCATAACTCTAATGGTGGTAGCTCATGTTGATAGAAATTAATATCCACATTGGATGTATTCATGTCATGTAGGAGAGCTTCTACATCATTAATGATCATCCCAGGAGGGACCACTATCTGTTGTAAGGCTATTTGAAGCATGAAGTGATAGTTAGGGGAATTTTGAAGGAGATCCCAAAGGGATGTTTTGGTAGGAGTGTTTTTAATTTGTTCAACCAAATCGTAGTCCCTAAGTTGTGAGTTGAAATGAGGAGTTGCGAGTAAGATAGGGTTGGGTAACGATAAGGAAGTGGAGAAAGGTGGTTGTTTGGGATGTGGGTTATTACGGGTATAATGGGTGTGGGCAACGATGTCGTTATTAGGAGGATAAAGGGTAAACTCAAGTTGGGTTGAGGTTGGATGACATTGACATATTTTATGTTAGTTGGGGTATCACAACAAACCATAGTGGATGAAGTGGGAGAGATGAAATCTTCCAGGACATCATCTATCATACCCATATCATCACAACTAAAGAGTTGGGGAGACAGGGGAGGGGAAGTTGTAACTACATCATCACCAATGTTAGTGGATGAAGTGAGTGAGAGGAAGCTTTGAAGAGCAACATCTAACTGATCAAAATCATCACAACTAAAATATTTTGAGGATATAATATTACTATAGTGAACAAGTGTGTGCATTGTATTATGTGAGTTATCTATGTTTTTCAGGTGTATGTGTCACATAATCTACATTGAAAGAACTAGGAACTAAAGAACAAAGGGAAACATGTAATGCTTTAATACTACTTAAAAATTCCATTTTAAGCTAGAAATAAACATATAACAAAGAAAATAAAAACTGAAATCTAGCATTAGCAGGAAGAAACAAATAGTGTAGAAACTAGAAAACAAATTCAAAGAATACTCATGCAAAATGCCTACTGGGACTAGGTCACCTAGATGGGTGACTTAGTCCTAGTATGATTTTTTTTTGAGTTTTTAAGGTGTTTTCTAATGGAAAATGCAATGTTCTAGAAAGTAACATGCAAATATATAATATATATGTGAAATTTTTGTATTAGGAAAGGAAATAAATGAAAACTATGATGCTTTCCACTAATGCAAAATGAGAAAACCTAGGATGCTTGTTTACAGAATGCAACATTCAATGCAATACTAAAGAGAGCTCCTAGCATGTCTATGCAATGAAAATCAGAAGTATGTAAGGTGTTGTAATGCAGGTTCACCAAAATGAACCACAAAATATGAAGTGTGGTGCTTTATGTGGAGATAAAAGAGTGGGTCCTCTACAACATCCTAGGGTTTCACCTAGAAGGAAGAGGGTTTTCTTTCATCTCTAGGGGTACCTTATTTTTTCATTCGGTTAAAAGAGGTTTTAGAGATTGGAACCCTTAAGGTGAGTGAGATGTGCACAATTGTAATGAAATATGTTATAGAAATACTACTTAACCTAAGCTAAACTAACTTATGTTACTAGAAAACACATGATTGTAATATATAGAAATGCAAGCAATAAGAGTAAACTAATCTAATAGAACAAAGAAGTGCAACTAGAAACCGAAGAGGGCTAGAACTGAGATTGTGGAAGTCACTGGAAAATTGGAAAATTAGGGTTTTGAGCTGTCTAGGACACTTATGCCCAGTGGGGCGACCTAGTCCCTTTTTCGGGAAATATACTCTAGAAATCATTTCTACCAAAAGGGTCCCCAAATCTAAAACTTTCAATGTCAAAAAGCCTCAATGGGACTAGGTCACCATTATGAGTGACCTAGTCCTTTTCTGCTTTTTTGGAAAATTGAAAGTGGACTCAAGTAACTTAGGTCTATGTTCTGCTCCTCCGTAGGAATTATGTCTAGAACCTACAAAATGACCAGCAAAATAGAATGTTTTTGTTTTTCTAATGTGGGGTTTTCCTTGGTCAAACCCCTAGTTGGTATTCAAACTTGATATGAAATGGAAATTTTCATAAAACCTAGCCCTAAGTGTGTCTAGAACTAGCAAAACTTGAAACAAAGAAAAACCCTATTCTATTGTGTTAGAATAAGATGTATGAAATAGATTTGAAATGATGCAAGAATCTAAACCCTAGAAATCCTTCAACTTTGCACATGAAAACAACAGGGAATGCAAATGGGATGCAAACCTCAAATTTGCAAGTGGGTTGGAGGTAGAAGATGGAGGCACTTTGAAATCAGTCTTTAGGAATGATTTAGTGGCTAGTTACACCTCCTCAACCTAGATTTTTCCATGAATCTCCATAGGCATCTATCTTCAACCTTGTCAATGTGTGATCTTGAATGTAAAGTGAGCTTTCAACACCTGAAAAAGCCCTAGTTTGATGTCTACAAGCTTCAACTTTTGTTGTGTGTGAGATGAGTCTTCTTGAGGAAGATGTTTGGCACTTAATTTTAGTAGTTGAGTGTGGAAGATGAGCAAGAGAGAGTGAAAAATGAGCTAGAAGAGTGCAAAAATGACCTAAAAACAAGTATATATAAGCAAAATGACCTAATTGTGGAGAATTTTAACCTAAGAATCTAACACTCATCGGGGATTATTGGTTAATTATTGATTTTTCACTTAAAACTTGAAAAATCCACAAAAAGGACTAGGTCGCCAACTTGGGTGACCTAGTCCCACTAAGGGATTTTTAAGTGGGAAATGTGATTTTTAAATGGTTTTGATGTGTTTTTTCAAGGATTGAATGATCCCTTGGGTGTATCAGGCCTCTAAGTCCAAAATTAACAACCTTAGGGGCCTATAAATGTTGTTTTATGGTAAAAATTGGTGAGATAGGACTTAAAGTGGGACCAAAACGGGCACAAAAGTGTCCTCTTCAAAGGTATACAATTTTTGGTGACACACTAAATGGGACACTTTGCAACTAAGTGGGATACTTTGCAACTAGGGCACTTTGCAACCAAGATGGATGCTTTGTGACTTTCTTTTCCAAGTTCCTAAACATTCTAAAAATTCATAAAAAAAATACTATAAGTATATGAATGCAAAGATAAAGAAGAGAAGAATCCACTCATCATAGGCTAGATCACACCATGTGTCACCTTGTCATGAAGAATCTCAATTCTGGGAGGCCTATATGCTCATTTGATCGGTTCTATCAATCACTCTACACTAAGGTAAATTTTAGAAAGGTAAATGGTAAAATGATAAGTAAAAGTGTCATTTTCATTCATATATACCTACTTTCATTAAAAGAAGAATATTTTATTTTAAGTATATTTCATTCATAATTCTACCCCTGATCTAATCTAATGTCTATTACTATGTGGTATTGTACTATAATGCCATATGATATGACTTAATAAATTTGATTTGGTTTCAAGGCTACCTTAATTCCACGTCCATAAAGCAAATGAAATCAGGTGGTGTACATCTATCCTCGAATTTGATTCTCTATAGAAGTTTGATAAAAGGACTTTTGAATGATTAATGAATCAGTGTTGTAGGATGTGGTTCCTAACATTTTGGTTTTCTAAATGACTACAATGGGGGCTTGATTCTCCCTACTTGTGAATGAATCCATATGAGTATATTTTTCATTGTTTGAATTCCTTTACCTTGCATAAGGGTTGATGCAAGAAGTTGGGTCCACAAAAAGCTCAAAAAGTGGAAGTATTTTTGCTATTTTTCAGAATTTGTCACACTTGGACTGAAAATTTGAGGCACTTACACAATGAATTTTTACAAAAGTTAGTAATATGAAAGTTTGAATTTTGAATCTAGTTTCTAAATATGTAAATTCTTCAAATACCCAGATTGTAGAAATTAAATTTTGATAAGGATCTATAAAAAACAACTTTTTAAAATTCATTTTTCTGCCATACCATGCACGTGTACAGACAACACTTTTTGACTCAAATAAAATAATTTTACTAATTACTATTGGGGAAAGAGAGCTGACAACATGAGGATTGATGAGGATTTTTTTTTGTAATTTTTTGTTGAATTTTTTTTTTAATTAAATTTTTATTGGCCATAATTGTTATTTTTAAAAATCAACATGTACGGACAACATAATTTGACCTAAACTAAATATTTTTGAAACTTTTTTTTTCATTGTGTAGAGAATTGTCTGAAGATTGATGTCATATAGTTTAGGTCAAATTATTAAAAAACAAAAAAAGTTTGATATTTCAAGTTTAAGGACTAGTTTTCTTTGAAATAAATTAAAAAATAGAAAATATAATCCAATCTTAATAAAAAATTATATATTTAATAACTAGACATCGTGTTCTGTAATGGGTTTTAATTTTATAGATTGATTCAGAAAAAAAATTCATCAGCCATATTGCCAAAGTTGAACATTCTTCTTCAATCTGTCTTAGTTTTTTAGTTGCAGGTGAAAGGCTAAGGCTCGAATTGCCAAACCTTTCCCGAGCCTAAAACCAAGGCTGCAAGTGGGTTGGGAAACCGGTTTTTAAATAACGCGTATGTGTTATTTAAATGAAATGTGTACATGTTATTTAAATGAAAGGTGTACATGTTTCATAATGCGTACGCGTTATTTTTTTACCCGTTGGGTAAAGGTAACACGTATGCGTTATGAAACACATACGCGTTCTATTTTCAGAATGCGTACACATTTCATAATGCGTACGCTTTTTTTATATAACCATTTTTCCCTAATTTGAAATTTGTTGGTACAACACATTTTTCCTACAACATTCTTTTTCTGCAGTACGGTCCGAAAGCTCCATTTTCTGCATTTTTAATTGTAAATTTGTCTTGTGCAGGGCATATTCATGCAAATTGGTTGAAAATTCAAGTGCAGGTTCAATTTTCTAAAGTGGAATCAAGTTCAAGAATAATTTACAAGAAGATTAAAAAAAAATAGTTTTTGGATGTATTCATGATGTGTTTGTACTTCAAAGTTCAAAGAAGAAAGGATCTTCATAGTACAAAGTGTTATTTGAATATTTGAAGGAGATGAACATTTGAAAATTGGTTAGAAGTAAATCATTTTTTTTTTCAACAAAGAGGGTTTGGTAACCATGGGATCAAATCAAAGACAATGAAAAAAGTATAGAAACTCAATGACGCCCAAAGAAATTCAAGCAAATAAAGATATGGAGGCAAAAAGACAAAAGGATAGAAGAGAAAGAATTCGTAAATCAAAAATTTGGAAGCATCTAGTTCAGTGAATGTTGAAGAGAAATCCATGAATGATGAAATGAATGTAGATGATGCAAATGTGGAGATGGTGAATATAGAAGAAAATGCAATTATGGAGACAAACTCAACTATGTCTTCAACTTCAACTTTGAATGATATGGAAATAGTACCTATGCAAACAACTTCGAGTATGTCTTCAAATCCACCTCCCAATGATATGGAAAATGCACCTATTCAAACAAACTCTCCAAGTATTTTTTCAAACCCAAGTCTTGATAATATTGATTTTTCTTAGTTAGATGAAGTTGGATACACCATTGATGATATCAATAATTCTAGGGTTGAAAGAATGCAAAAACAAGAAAATGATGAAAATATATCTTATGAGAATGCAAATATTAATAAAATCCCTCATATTGATGAAAATGAGAATGAAATCCTTTTTACATTTGAAAATGAAAATGGAACCCCTTGTGTGAATGAAAATGAAACCCCTTGTATGGATGAAGGTGAAAATGTTTTTTTACCAATTGAAAAAGATGTGTTAGATAACCTTCGTGGTGAAGTTTCTTGGAGAAAAATTAGAACTTATGGAAATAAAATATATAAAATATTTTTTTATAGAAAAAAAAGGATTCCAATGTCAACTCATGGTGCAATTGATGAGAATGTGGAAAATGAGAAAAGTGATGAAAAATTAGGTATTTTTGTAAAACCAAAAAAGAAAGATGATTTAGTAGAACAAGTCATTTCTAGTGTTGCTAATGCTATTGATTTTATAGGTAAGAAAATTTGATCTAGAGATAAAAATGCGGCTTGTCATGCAATAAAAACTTCTTTAGTCAGTCATTCCAGGAAATGTTGATTCGAATGGACCGTAAGATGCCGAGGAAGTTTCAGGATGCTACACACTTCTTGAAACCTGTTGTTCTCAGGGGCCCTTCTGGCCATCCTCAGATTTCCCGCCCAGTGAGATTTGTTGTTGCTGGTCCTACTTGAGATCCTCGAGGCTCTCTTTTCGAAGTTCTTGCAAACCCTAGGGCTTCTCTTTCGAGAAATCGCATGAATGGTGCCAGTTTAGTTGAGACACGCTCTAGGGTTTCGAATGGGTTCTCTCGGCTGCCTCCATCTATTGCTAAAGGACAAATTGGTTCTATATACGTAAATGGTCAATGGGTTTCGGATGTTAGCTATGGGAGGAGGAGCTCTCCTTCTTGTCGGAAGTAGTCATTTGTTAGGGATCTTCAACCTCCTTTTGTGAATGGTGCTAGTTTGGTTGAGACTCGTTTTAGGGTTTCGAAGGAGTTCTCTCGGCCGCTTTCGTCTGTTGCCAAAGGGAAACCTGGGTCTGTATACAAAAATGGGCAGTGGGTGCCGGATGTTAGTCATGGGAAGTGGCGCTTTTCTTCTTGTCGGAAGCAATCATTGGTGAGGGATCGTCAACCTCCTTTTGATATATGTAGGTCTTCCTCTCTTGTTCTTTCCTCGAGCTCGTGGGCTGATGTTGTGGCCTCTCATTCTTTCTCTTCCTCCCTCGCTTCTCATGCCTCTCCTCCTCCTCTTACTTACCCAAACTCCATTCCTGTGCAAAATTTCACATCCTCCATTTTGAATCCGCTCACTTTCCCGAACACTATTGTTCTTCCTCCACACAAAGGGTTATCGAAGCTGGTGGAAAGGAATTTTATCACTCCTCCCCTAGTTGTGTCTGGCTGTGATACTTCTGGTTGTGCATATCTTCCTTTGGTTCAGCCTCCTCTTTGTAGCACGGTTAAGCATTAGGCTTCTGTTGCCTCTGATAAAACTCGGAAGTGGAAGGGTAAGGATTTAAAGCTTTGTCGCTCTCAGATTGAGGTCACATTACCTCTAGAAAGGATTGATCTACAAATTTCAGACTTAAAGGCTGTTGCACTCGTTGGTAAGTTCTGGAACTTTCAACCGCTACTTGATAATTTAAAATCTTGGGTTTTTGTTTTTTGGGTTGGCTCCAATCAAGTCTTTTATTTAGATAAAGGTGAAGGGTTTTTTATGGTTATTTTTTCTAAGAAAGATGCAAGAAATGGTGTTCTGTGGAAAAAGAACTGGATGATAGAAGGGTATGGTCTTTTTACTACCCTTTGGACCCCGAATTTCAATCCTACTTGGGTCAAGCCTCATTTCATTCCCTTTTGGATTCAACTCCAGGGTCTCCCCCTGGAGTATACAAAATAGGACATTATTGAAATTCTTTGTAATAAGCTAGGAATATTTATGCATCTTGATTTGGTTTTTCTCTCAGACCCATCTTTGCCAGTTTGGGTTTCGGTTTTATTGGAGGTTCGCAAGAAATTGCCTTCGAGTGTTTTAATTAAAACAGTGAATGGTTCATGGGTTCAAGTTGTTGTCGTGGAAGATCCTAATTTTTTTTGTTGCTCATGTCATTTTCACCTTCATCCTTTTCAGACATGTTGCTCTAATTTTGTTGGGTTTCCTGGGTCACAACCAAATTCAATTATTCCTCCACCTTCAGAAGCTTCTTCTGATGCTTTAATCCCTATCAATAATCCTAGAAATTCATATTTTGTGCTTCTTAAGAACATTTTTGCTCTCTATCTTTCTTGGTTTTATTCATTTCGGTCAAAGTCTAGTCCAACTGATTCTTCTTCGATTGTTCATTTTAATTCTCCCCCTTTTGTTGCTGCAAATCAACCTCTTGTCTCAAATTATGTTTTTATTAAGGATCTGTCTCTTGGGGGTCTACACTCTCTAATTAAGATCTTCTTGTCCTCATTAAATGTTCTCAATCCGGATTTTTGATTTAATTGTTCTCTCCAAGCTCATCAATGTGCTTCGATGCTATTGTTGGGTGTGTCAAGCAATTGTGATAGTAAGCTTGCCATTTTTTATCAGTGTAATGATGGTCAACTTGTGGTGGATATCTCTCCAGGATCTTCATCTTTTGTAAATCATAATCTTAATTTTGATGTTGTGCCCTTAGAACAAGACTTGGTAAACTTTGTTAACCAGTCTTTGATTTGTGTTGGTGAGAAATTCATTGATGATATTGCTTTGGAGGTTTTTAATGACGAATCTCTTAGTAAGGATGGTTGTTCTATCTCTCAGTCCAATTTTGTTCCTTCTGTCATTTCAAAATCTCCTACAAAGAGAGGTAGGAATTCTTCAGTTATGAAGCTTCAAGAAGAGATTTCAAAGGGAATTCAATTGACTTTAGATTCTAGCTTAGTTCATTGCACAAAACAAAAGAGGCCAAGGAGAGCTTGTTGCTCTCCTAAGTTACAATGAAGCTTATATCGTGGAATGTCAGAGGCCTAAATGCCTCTGAAAAATAGGCCCAAGTGAAACAACAATTGGATGTTTCAGGGGATGACATCATAATTCTTCAAGAGACAAAGACTTCTGAACAATCTTTTCAATCTATTAAAAAGAAATGGCATGCTTGGGGAGCATCACATTCACCTTCACAGGGTACCTCGAGTGGTTTAATTTGTTTATGGAATACTAAGACGGTTAGTACTTCAAATATTTCATTTCATCATAATTGGCAGCTTATGTTTGTTTCTCATTTTGAGCTTTCCTTTTGGCTTCTGAATGTTTATGGCCCAACCAGTTCTTATGATAAAAAAATTCTTTGGGAATTACTACAGTCAAAGTTGGTTTTGATAGGTCAAGACAAATGTATTCTTGCGGGTGATTTTAATGCAATTGCTAATGAAATGGAAAAGAAAGGTGGAATAAATCCTCCTAAAGTTTTAATGTATGATTTTGCAGCATTTATTCATAATAATGCATTAAGGGATGTAATTCCCTCAAATGGATTGTTTACATGGACAAATAAAAGGAAAAATTTCCTACAAATTGCTGAGAGATTAGATAGGTACTTAATTACCTCAAATTGGATAGGAGCACAGTTTTCCTTTTCATCTAAAATTTTACCCTTGGTAGCCTCTGACCATTTTTCCATATCTTTGGTTATATCTGGTAGCAGCACCAAATCTTTAAGTCATCCATCCTTCAAATTTGAGTCTATGTGGCTTAGACATCCAGATTTAATCAGTTGTATTAAACAATGGTGGCAATCTGCCCCTTTTGTTTATGGTTCTAAAATGTTTGAATTAAGTAATAAGTTGGATCATGTAAAGAGAAATATTATATCCTGGAACCGATTAGTCTTCAAGAATGTGTTTTCTCATAAGAAACTGGTATATAAAAAATTAGTTGAAGTAAATGAGAAGATTATCTTAGATGGGATGGATAATAGTTCTTTTGAAGAACAAAAATCTTTGCATATTGAGTGGAAAGAATTACTTGCTCGGGAAGAAGAATATTGGGGGCAAAAATCCAGGAATTGTGGTTAAAAGATGGAGATAAAAATATGAAATTTTTTCATAATTCTGCTTAGGCCAAAAAATCAAAATCCTCAATTTTCACAATTCAAGATAGTGTTACAGGGGTTAATCTTGTTACTGAGACAAATATTCAGGCAGAAGCTGTCAATTTTTTTTCCACTTTGTTATCAAAACCTATTAATGCAGATGTAAATTTATCTATTGAAAGGGATGAACTCTTGCAAAATATACCTTCTTAGGTTTCCTCGGATGATAATTTGAGGTTGTTTTCTCCTTTTTCTCTCAAAGAGATTAAAGAGGTTGTTTTCTCAATGGCTCCAGACAAGGCTCCAGGACCAAACGGTTTTCCTGCCATTTTTTATCAAAAATGTTGGGAATTTATTGGGTTTGATATTTTGAGTGCTATGGAAGAGTCAAGGAATTCTGGTGGAATGTTAAGAAAATTTAATGTTACAAATATTGCACTCATTCCAAAAATTTTGAACCCAAAGTCTTTTTCAGATTTTAGGCCCATCTCTCTTTGTAATACAATTTACAAGATCTTCACAAAAGCTATTTATCTTCGCCTTCATCCTTTCATTTCCTCAATTATCTCTGAGGAGCAAGTTGGCTTTGTGGCTGGTAGAGAAACTCCTGAAGGGGCAATAGTGGCGCATGAAACCTTGCATACCATAGCTTCTAACAACTTATCAGCCATTAAAATTAAATTAGATATGCAAAAAGAATATGATAGAGTTGTTTGGTGCTTTCTAAATCAAGTGCTTTTGAAGTTTAATTTTTCTCCTAAATGGTGCAAATGGGTAATGGCTTGTATTTCTGGTGCAATATTTTTAGTTTTACTCAATGGCTCATTTGTAGGTTTCTTCAGTTCATCACAGGGTGTCCGCCAAGGTGATCCTTTATCACCTTTCTTATTCATCATCTTCACAGAGGCTTTGAGTAGGTCGTTTAAAGCTGCAAATGTTCAAGGGAAGATTAAAGGGGTTGACTTTCCAAATACAAATTTTTAGTCACTCATTCTTTGTTTGCTGATGATACTCTTCTCTTTAGCAAAGCTGACATGGTAGAAGCAAAAAACATAAAAATCCTTTTGGATAATTATACAAAGGTTTCTGGGCAAAAGGTAAATGAAGATAAATCAAAGATTTATTTTTTTAACACTAAAGATTCAATTGTTGAACCTATAGTCAAACTCTTTGGCTTTAGTCAAGAACACTTGCCAAGCAAATATCTAGGGATTACTTTCTTTTCAGATCAAAATAGGGTCCTACATTGGAAAAAAATTATTCAGTCTATTCAATCCAAATTGTTGTCTTGGAAAGGTAGATGGTTATCATTAGCAGGAAAAATTATTTTGGTTAAGTCTATGTTATCTATCATTCCGAACTATTTTATGTGAGTTTTGAAAGCACCCAAGTCTATATTGCTTCAAATTCAAAAATTAATTAGAAAATTCCTCTGGTTAGGGAATGTGGACACTCAAAGAAAGATACCATTAATTTCTTTAGAGGCTATGTGCATGGATAATTTAAAGGGTGGGGCAGGTCTTCACAATCTTGGTAATAGAAATCTAGCCTTGGGAGCTAAAATTACTTGGAGGCTATTTTCAAATCCTTCTCTCAAATGGTGTAAAATTATGCAAAGTAAATATTTGGATAATCAATCTCCATCAAGAATTTTTATTGTCCTTGATCCTCCATCAGGTTCGGCAATGTGGAATTTTCTCCTATCATGTAGAAAGCTAATTCTCCCTCACCTATCTTTGGAAATAAATGATGGTAAACATGCACTTTTTTGGAATGATTCGTGGAATGGGTATATGAAATTAGCTAGTTATAATTTGGCCTCTTCAATAACTTTCTTGACACAAAAATTTGGATCATATGTTTACCAGTATTTTGATAATGTGGAATCTTTAACAGGCAAAGTCAATTGGAAGGATTTTTCTTCAGAGCCAATTGATCAGCATCATAAGGATATCATTGTCTCCTTAATTAATGATAGGATAGCTTATGTTTCATCATGTGCTGATAGATTAATTTGGTCAAAATCCTTGTCAGGTTGCTATTTGGTCAAAGAAGGGTATTGCTCCATTTTCGAATCTAGTTCCAATTCCCTATCTCTTAGAGCCTATAGTTTTTTTTGGAATTCTAAAATTCTCCCCAAAGCTGGTTGCTTTGCTTGGCTAGCAATCCAAAATAAAATTCTGACAAGTGATAAACTTTCAAGGTTGAACATCTCAGCTCCTTTTAATTGTGTCCTTTGTGAATCAAAGTTAGAGGATGTCAATCATCTATTTCTCTCCTGCTCAATTGCACAAAGTTGTTGGTACTTTGTTTTATCTAAGCTAAAGATTCAATTTCCTTTTCCTAATACAATATGGGATTTATTTTCTAGCTGGCCTAAATTGTACAAGTCTTCTTTTTTTGCGTGTATATGGGAAGTGATTCCTGCATCAGTCTTATGGTCTATCTAGTGGGCTAGAAATAAAATTATATTTAGGAAAGAAAAGCAGCAAATTGAGCTTATTTTTTCTTCTTTGGAGAGTCATATTTCAGAAATTTTCAATTCCCATGTTTCAAAAACAAAGCACATTGGATCTTCTTTAATGGATTGGGATGCCAAAGTTCTTTCAAGTTGGCCTCTGCTGAATCTTCCTTTTAAAGGTAGTCTTCATCATGTGTTAAGAAAAGTTGATAGAGCTAAGATTATATGGTCTCCTCCTTCTTTGGGATATTTGAAATTAAACTTTGGTGGAGCTTCAAAAGGTAACCCCGGAATTTTTGGAGCAGGTATTGTAATAAGAAATTCTAATGGAATAGTCCTTTGTGCCAAATCTTTCAAGTTAATGGAGGGTACAAATAATGAGGCTGGAGCATAGGCTTTACTATTTGGCCTAAAAATGGTGTTAGATTTCAAATTATCAAAGTTAGAGATAGAAGGGGACTCTCTTATTCTGATTAATGCTTGCAGGAAAGGCTTTTCTCAGAATTGGAAATTATCTTATATGATAAAGGAAATTCATAAACTTTTGGAAATTTTCTTGCATTATAATTTATTGCATACCTATAGAGAAGGAAACAAGGTAGCAAATTATTTAGCCAATCTGGGATGCTATCAATCTGAAAAAGAGAAGCTTCATATTGTTCAAATTGGGAAATGTGATCTTGCATTGGAGCAATTAATTTCTAATGAGGAAATTTTTATTGGTCACAGTGGGTAAAAAATGATTATGTCTTTTTGTTGTATTTGCCATTTATGGATATGATAGGTTTTAAAGTTGATCTTTTAGCTATCATATTTATGGGTGGCATGCCAACAAGATGTTTTAATCTTTTTGGCCCATTGGAGGGAGCCTTAGCATAGGAATATATGTTGATTACTTGCAAATATTTGATATTTTGTATAAGAGAGAATGTGCAAAATGTGAATTCCTGAGTGTGCAAATTTGATTGACCAGTCATGAGAATGATTATAAAAGTGATCTAACATGAGGTATACATCGTGCCTTGTCTAAATCGGCAAGCTGCGGGTAAATATAATCATGATAACAAAAGGTAAGAATTTCAAATATTCTTTATGGCAAGGTCATGATTACAAGTACAATGGCGATCTAATTGCATGGTAAAGTTGGTGTTCTCTTGTACCTGATGGGATGTTTTTAGTGGTCCAAATCAGCTTTGTTGTCATCAGTAATGTTTGTTGTTCTTATATAGCATTAGGATTTTGTGTAAATATTTGCATGGTACTACTTCATCATGAGTTGGTAAGGGACTTGTCATGATAAGAAAGTAACCCTTAAACTCATGGGAGCTGAAAGTTTTATAAATAGGCAGCATTGTTTTATTTTATTTATCCGAAGCAAAGTAAAGAGTTTTGTTTAATAGTTATTTGTGTTTGTTAGCTGTTAAGCAAAGTAAGGCAGGTTACAATGGAATATCATCCTCAAAATTTTCGAATGTGGTTGCCTGTTCAAAGTTGGGAAATTCCAGCTTCGGGTAAGCTTGATATTCATCATCTCCAGTCTATTTTCAAGTTTCAGTGCCCATGTGATTATAGATGTTTCACATGCATAATTGGGTCTAAGGTTCTTCAGCCTATGTCAAGAAGGTTGATATTTCCATCAAATGTTCTTTCCATCTTTCTGTCTAATATTATGGATATTATTCAGTGTTTGGAAATAGTTCAAGCCATTACCGACACATTGGTTGTCGACATTTTCTTGAAAAATGAAGCAGTTCATTGTAGTCCTCAAAATTATATCTTCTCGCGTGGAGAAGGTTATGTGGGTTGTATCTTTCCTCCTTATTACCTTCCCCATAATAAGGTAGTGGCTAATGTTTTCGATACATTAAAATTATCTGTAGAGTTCTCTGATCCCTATCACTTGAATAAGGCTTTGTCAATTTATTCTAACCAGCCGGCAAGGGATTTGGCAGATAGATTTCAGGAGAAGTTTTATTATATCTCCTTTCTTCTTTTTGATAATTTTCAACATGCAGCTTCTTCTCTGAAACGAATTCCAAGGCAGGGGACTGTTCAAATTCAAGAAGGCTCCAGTCTGGTAAGAGAGGAAGCAGGAATTGAAACTCAGGAGGACAATGGGCACGACTTCATGCAGATTGGTGGGTAAAGGGAAGTGTTACAATTTTTGTAGTTTTTCTACATGCTTGCGCACAAGCACTCAATAAGTTGTATTTATAGGGTATAGGTTTACACTGTTAGGTAGATAAATCTAGTTATGGTTGTATGACTTTAGACAGTCTACATTTTGTAATCAGAGCTCTACAATTTTGGGCCACAACTGGAGATTTTCTCATTGGCTCTTTCCTACTGGTATGCCTTTTGAGCCAGTTTAATGTATAATTCCTTACATATAATATATATATAGTGGCTAGCCACTTTTGCCAGAAAAAAAAAAAAACAACTTCAAATAAAAGAATGTTAAGTAGGATTAGTAAATGTATAAAAGTAAATCCCAAAACTTTGATTAGAGCTGCTAAAAGAAGAGAAAATATTGAAAAGGATCCAATTAATCAATGTTGGAATTTCAGTGGTAGACTCCTAAGAGCAGACATGAAATTAACTAATGAAATTAAATCTTTAATTGATAAATTTTCGCATGATAATACAAGAGTATCACCTAACATTAGATATGTCTTAAAATTAAGGGTGGGTTCCAAAATTTGTGTACCTCATCCAAAGCATCTCTTAGATATGACTCAAACTGAATTATATTAAAAAAAAATAGATGCTTCAATCTTACCATTGAATATTAAAATAAGTCAAAGATCATTTGAAAAGTGTAAAATATATATCAACAAACTAATTAAATAATGCACACAATTTGAAAGAACTATTTAAAAATCACATTGAACGTGCAAAAATTCAAAATACAATTCATTTGAAGACCATTCGATTTATAACATTAAAAAATCCATAATGTTCATTAAAAATCCATAGCATTTACACATTAAAGTTTATAATTTAAGTTTATAAGTTTTGAAAATTTCAAGTTTGTGCTTTACAATTTGAGTTTTGGGTAAGGGTTTGTGTTCATATTTTAGAATGCAGGGTTTAGTGTCTAGGGTTTTCTTGATTAATGATATATGATTATTTATGGTTTGGAGTTTACATATAGTCAAGATATCTAGGTTTTATGGTTTAGGGTTGATAGATAGGATTATATGGCTCATGATGTATACATATAAGGTTGTAGACATCTATTTCAAGCTTTGGAGATTTTGAACTATATATGTATATTAGAATAACAATAACCATTAAGATCTAGAAATTTAAAAAAATGGTTATAAGGATACATTTAAACATATAATAATAGAAACATAGGAATCATGGTATTTGAAAAGGGGAAATGATAATAGGAGTTAGCATAGAAAACTTGAAATATTGTTTGAATATGAGAGACATAAAAGGTATGAGAATTATATTATTTTAAAAATAAAATTATTAAACAATAGTATAGTATGAAACTAAAGGATGCAAATAAATTAAAATTATAGTGATTAAAAGTAATAATTATGCAAGAAATAAGGAAGCCAAACTATGGTCAATTTGGTAGGGTCAAATCCAAGAACTTGCAACCCAATCCTTCACCAATTATAGAATTTAGATTTATACATTTTAATTTCTTGATTTTTTTTTAATTTTGAGTCATAATAATGAAGGAAAATCTATAAGTTGATGTTCTATGACCCCCTTTGACAAAATGGTAACAATCGACCTAGATTATGTTGAATCAAGAGTGAATGAAATGAAAATTCAATATGTTATGACTAAAAGTATATGGTTGTCATAAAAAATTGAGGGAAATACATTGTCTTGTGATACCTCACAATTATCACTACTAAAAATAAACTTTGTTGATCACACCTAAAGATCCCATTGTTATATAAGTTTTTAAATATTTACTCTTTGAAAACTAAGATTGTGAGATACATAAATTGAAGAAATAAGACTAAAACCCTATGCGTTTTAAAAATTTCCACTAGTATTCATGATTTTTAAATCCTTATGAAACCATCAAAAACCTTAGGTACCTAAGTACGAGGATATTGGCTCAAATACATACTTTCAAAACTAAAAAATTACTAGAGTATGGATTTTAATGACAACAAAACCCTAGAATAGAACAACCTTTACAAACATCATAAAAAAATTGAGGGAAATTCTCTATGATTTAGGGTGTAATGGGCCCAAAATATATCCACATGATATTTTTTTTTAAAGGATTTTTTAATATTTATTGATTTAAATTGTACGTGTGTGTGCATATGTATTTGTAAATGAATTCATTGCATCCTCTTAAGTTGTGTTCTAGTTTAAGAACAAGTTGAACATATTGAATATGTTGATCTAAACAACTTGAATATGTTTAAGAAAAAATTCAAGAACACATAGAAGAACAAGTTGAACAAGAACATGTTAAATAATAGATTAGAAAAACAATTGTTAGAGATGCAAAATTGGAGAATTCAGTTCAAGAAGACATTGCTAATATAGATTTATTTTTCAAGTTTAAGATAAAAATTTAATGGATATAGATGAGGAATTTTTTTAAATATGATTTCATCTAGATATGTTGCCTTATATTAGAATTTATATCACACTAATTCCAACTTGAACCATAGACGAGCTAATTATAACTTGAACCATAGACCCTAATTATAACTTGAACCCTAATTTATTCTAACTTGAACTCTAACCCTAATTGTAATTAAATCAGGTATCATAACCTTAGTTGAACACTAACCCTAAATGCATATAAACCTTTTAATCATAACCCTAATTAAATATTGATTGAATGTTTAACTCTCATCAAAATTACAACCATAACCCTAGACTCTTAATTTAATTTTGACCCCGACCCTTGAACCCTAATTTTCTAACTCCAACCCTAACCTTGATCTTAAATTTTAATTCATAATTTCATTATCCTAACCCTAACCCTAACCCTAATAAAAATATAACCCTAACTCTAAACCTAGTTGAATACAAACCCTAACCTTAACCCTTACCCGAATATTTATCTTAGAACCCTAACCCTAGAATGAATTTTAACCTTAATTGAACTCCAACTTTAATTGAACCCTAGAAGCACTTAATTGAATTATTTAATATTAAACAAATAAATCTAATCATAACCCTAATTTTAATTTTGAAATATAACTATAATATATATTAAAGTTTAACACAAACCCTAATTGTACCCTAGCTTTAACATAATTTTAACCTACAAATAGGGTTTTAGTTTACGTTTTCTAGGGTTTAGGTCCAAGGATTAACAGTCTGGGTAAATTAGTTTTTTAGGACCAATGTTTTTTAGAACCTACAGTTTAGGGTTTTCAAATTTCAAAATTAAATGTGTCGAATTTAGGTTTTTTTTTTGGTTTTCGATTTAGAATTTTATGTTGTTTGTTTCGGTGATGTTTTCGGTTAATTAAATGCAGTTTAAAAACTATTAAATATTAAATTAAAACAAAATAAACAAAAATAACTAAATAGCAATTATAATTCAAAAAATATTGTAGAATTCAACCAACCTGGAGGTCGCTGAGGTCATGTGTGTCAACGAGAGGAGGTGGTAGTGAAAATATGGAAAAATCCAACCCTCCAAAATGCATACGCAATCTTCTTCTCCCTCTGGCCTACAAGACTCAACTGTGAAAATAATTTTCACAGTCACTTATTTAAAAAATAAAATAGCTTTTACAATCACGTACGCATTTCATAATGCGTGTGCGTTCTAGGTTCATGTACCTGAATCGTAATGCGTACGAGTTATGGATTTAGGATCGGGTAGGTGATCCATAAAGCGTATGCGTTTTTTGAAAACGCGTACACGTTTTGTGTGATTTTTTTTTTTGGGCCGACACTTCCCCTCTTCGTGGACCCAACTTCTTGCACTTACTCATATACACATAGTTTCATATGGTTGCTAAAGTGGGGGCTAAATGTAGTGTAGAAAATTATACTCCTTTCTAAGAAAGTAAAATTTCATACTAATTTAGACCTATTTTAATGAACTTTCATTTAAGCATTTTTAAAACCTCATTTTTAGGCCCCTAATACTCTTTATTATCTATCCCAAGACCTATTTTATTTATTTCCCTATACTATCTCCCACATTGAATAAATGTTATTAATTAAATTAATGCCCCAAAATTTATTAGGTCCTAAAGTTTTAGGTCAAGATCCATTCGCCCATGGGTGAATAGGTCCCCTTTAAGTGCCTAAACTCAAGTTAGAACATATTTTCAGTGGAATTTTAAGGTCTCAAATTCAAATTACAAGTGTCAGCTTTTGGGATATAACAAACGACAAATTAGAAAGGAAGCCTAGAAAATTGAGTATTTTAATCATTTTTCACTAGACAAGAGAGAAATTCACATGAGATCACAAGGTTTTACATTCAAGAGGAAGGAGAAATCAATTAAGCATTCAAAAGTGAAGTCTTGGAGTATCATTCTATTTGTTTTTGCAAGTTTTCAAGGTCATTGTGTCAACAATATTAAGTATTGTCAAAGATTGATGGTAGATGCCTATGGAGGATCATGATGGATTCTACATTTTGGGAGGTTCATTACGAAATTCAATCAATCCTAATGACTTTTTTCCTAAGTGGTTCCATTTACTATTATCATTTTACTTTCTGCCTAAAGGAAGGTACTATCAGATTTGTGATCTATTAGGGTGATTTGATATCTCCCAAAGTAGATCTTCACCATTATTCATGTTTCATTTAGGGATTATATTCTAACACACTTGAATAGGGTTAATTTTTATTTTAAGCTCTTGTAATCCTAGACACACTTAAGATTAGGACTTGCACACACTTTTCATGTTTCAGATTTGTACTTTTCATTAAGGTTTAATTACCAAACTTGGGGTTTAACCAAGGAAAACCCCCATCCACCACCAAAAAACAATTTTTTTTTGCAGATTTATCATAGATCTAGGTCCGAGAGTGAAAGTTCAAAGTTATAAGGAAGAAGCATAGGTTTTAGATTCAAATCTCAAATTTAGAATTTTCCAGAAAGGGCTACCTAAACCCATTTGCCAATGGGTGAATGAGTCCTTGTCAGGATTGTAGAAAAAATATTTTATAACTGGTGCACAACATTCATTTATCTTGGATTTTCTAGAAAGTTTGTTTGTTCTATTAGTTTTATGCTTAATCTTCAAGATTGAAGTGATAGGTTGCATTTTGGAGTTGATTTGATATTTTTAGTTTTTCTCTTGAAAGTGTTGTTTGACCTTGACCCCCATCCTTCAAGCATAAGGAAATCTATATATTATCACCTTGAGTTAATTCACATAAGGGTTGTTAATCAATTTGAGGTGGGGCTCTCATTTCTTATTGTATTGAGGAAGATAAGGTCTATTTCCTCCTCTTGAACTTACTTTTCCATTTTAGAAAACCCTATTTTCCTTCATTTCAAATATACTATTCAATAATATAACCATAGATATGTATATGTTTATAAACACCTCATAACACTTTTCAATTACTTACATTAATTATAAAATCATGCACATAATTACCACCTCTAAGGAGAATGAAAAACGTGTAGGTTATTTTTTTCCAATTAATGACATATTCATCACCATCCTATATTTATTGAAGGCTTGTCCTTCCAAACGATAAATTTAGAATAAATGACATTTTTGTGTAAATGATGTTACATATGACTATGGAAAGAGATATCCATATTGTTGATGATAAGATTATTGTCTTAGTAAATTATTGTCAAAGACTCTTTTCCAGCCAGCCATTTAGGATGGTGCTGGTGGTATTTCGTATCAAGGCATCGTAGCAGAACTGCTTTGTTAATTGGAAGGCTTTTGTATATTTTTTTGTTGTTGCTACTTTAAGGCTATTGTCGTTGTCTTCTCAACAGTTATTATGTAACATTTGGTACAATGTTTTAGACTATTATTTTGCTAACTCTTGTATCTACTTTCCTCAATACATATTTAATTTGAAAATAGGGAAATCACGTTATGTCATCTTTCGAGAAGCCTTCGGAATATGCTTTTCAATCCTAGGATATTTCATTCTTCTCGATAGCATGGATATTTTTATAAATGTCTTCTAATAAATATTTTTTAATTTTCTTGAATTCTTTATATTATTTTTTTAGCGATGTTTATCAAAGTTATCATTTTATTTTTAATAAAAAGCAATTCTTCTATTCTTTGTCATTTATTAACAATAAAAATAAATTTATTGTTTCTTTTTAATGATTTTTATTGATATATTTGAAATATATATTTTTTAGATTAATGTCTTTTATATTTATATGGTTAGATTAAATCTAAGATAAGAGTGAATAGTGTTTTAAGATTTTATCAAATGTTAGATAAAAGTTACAATAGAAATCAATTTTTTTTGGAGTTTCATCATTTTATTTTTTTTGGTAAATTGTGTGTTTTAAAGGAGGAGCAAGGGAGATAAAAACAAATTTAATGATTTTAAATAGAGGATTTAATTTTCATAGAAAAGACAAGGCATAAATATAACAATCCAACAAATTCAGAGCAAAAGAAAAATCAATAGCTATAGTTGTTTATGAAACAAAATCTACACTTAAATCACCTTTAGATATATAAACATATTCATCAATAATAAAATAGTAGTTATGACTGCACATAAAACTATATAGTACTTTGTTCTAGACCAAGCTTGAGTTAGACTATGCTCTCTCTTCCTAATCCAATACAATATAATACAAAATGACTCCTCTCTTCTTTCTATTTAGGCTTCACATGGATTATTGAAAAAGTTAAAAGCTGAAAATTAATGTGTAGATGCATCTCACACAAGTTAAAGATTAACAGCGAAATAATGAACAACTAAAAATATCATTAATGCAAGTCCCGTTAGATGACTCCACATAATAAGAAAAGATAAAAAAATATACTTGGATGATAAATGCCTAAACATGAATAATTAAAGTCCTTCAAATTCTCCCTCTTCATAATGAACTGTTGGGGATAAAAAATAATCATCAAACTTCTCCTCATCCATATGCATTTGCATGATCAAAAGCTCCTAAACAGCTTCATAAATATTGAAATTTCTCCTTCACTAATGGTTTTGTAAATATGTGAAAAAATAGATCTTCTAACCTACAAAAATATAAGAAAATATATCGGTTGTTGACAATCTCTCTAATAAAATGATATCTAGTATCAATATGCTTAGCTCTCTTATGAAAAAATGTTTTTTGGACAATCCAATTGTTATGTTTTCATCACAAAATATTGTAGTTTTTTTTTTATCATGCATTATGTCTTTTAGCATCCTTTGCATCCAAACAACTTGACAAGTTGCACTAGTGCCTACTACATACTCAGCTCCAGTTGAAGAAAGAGTCATAATCAATTTTCTTTGAAACCAATGACCCAACACCTTTACCAAAGTGGAAAATATAGCCAAAAATGCTTTTCCTATCATCTATGTTTCCCCCACAATCACAATCTGTGTAACCAAAAAAAATGAAATTAACTTAAGTGGAATACAATATGGCAATGTGGAATACAGACCTTAGTATTCTCTTGTTAGTTTTCCAATGTCGGTATTTTGTAGACTTCATAAACCTTGAAACTAGGATTACACCATACTTAATATCAGGCCTTGTGGTCATCAAATACGTAAGGCTTCCAACCAGCCTCTTCAACAATGTAGGATTTGCACATGGTACATCATCCTCCTTGCTTAGATTCAATCCCATTATGACTGGTATTGGGGTTGTCTTGCACTTTAGCATATTGAATCTCTTCAAAATTTCATTTGCATATTTATATTGAGAAATAAATATAACAACATTGGATTGATGAACTTCAATGCCCAAAGATATCTCATAAGTCCCAAGTCATTCATTTAAAATTCCCTCTTCATTGTTGTTTTCAAAGTATCCATGCTAAGATCACCGGTAATGATTAGATCATCTACATACAAGAAGATAATTAGAATGTTACCTTTTGGGACCTTTTAAAATGTTGGTGAATGAGGGATGATGATATATTCACAACCACCTTCAAAGATATTCCACTCAAGGATGACCCTAGAGATTTCAATGCAAAAGAGAAAGAGATCTTGCAATAGGGCTATCCTAGGAAATGAATATGATCTAATGAGGGGTTCACCACCAAGTTTATACTTGGAAAAGAAAATTTAATGTAAGTTGTAACAAAAAACCCTAATTAAATGCAAAATAGCTCTAAATTATCTAAAAAGGTGAACAAAATGCAACAAAAAGTGTGCACTTAAGAGACAGAAGAAGGAAGAATTGAGGTCTAGAATTCTATAAAATCTATTCTCAATATTGACTAGGACTCATTCGGCAAGCTAGACGAATCAATCTTGCTTCTGGGAAAATGTGTAGATACAAGTTTCAACCAAAAGGGTATCCTGATCTGTATAAATCTATGTCAGGCCTATACAATGGGACTCATTTTCCACTTGTGGAAAATCAGTCCACTTCTTCTTTTTTGGAATTTTGGCACCTAATTATGTTCTCTCAATATACTCTTCTCTTTTTGACTAGTTTCTGAATCCGAAACTGTAAACTACCACCTATAGACCTTCTCCAAGTCTCTCCAAGGCTTGTTGAAAACTTTAGCAACTTTGAAAAATGTGGTGTAGTAAAATGCATACCCTTACATTTTCAAAATTGTTTGGGCCTTCCTTGCTTTATTTATGCTTCTTTATGTCTTAATTGGTCCTATTTTGCATCCACAAGCCTAATAAACTATATATTTTTATGGAAAATCTAGACAAACATCAAAAGAAAAATTATCAATTAATGATTTTGTCTCTATGTCCCTAATTTATAGATTGGGACTCAAACACCACCTAGGGCATCTTTTTCCTCCATGGGTCTTGGGACCTTGATTTCAAGTCATCTTAAATTGGCCCCTTTTTGGAGTTTGTGCCCCAAGATTTGAGCCTTGGGACTAAGGCGCCACCTAGGGAATCTTAGTCCACCGTGGCTCATTTTCGAGATTTAATTTCATATCTTGGTGGGATTTAGCCTCCTTTAATTAATCAATTCATATGTCGGCTTGTTGTGGTGTAATTTTGGGGTATTAAGCATGGATATGTATAAATACAAGGTTCCTCCACTTATTTTTCATAACAAGAATTCAAATAATCATTCCTAAGGAAAGTTTATGCATTCAAGAGCAATTCTATCAAGCATTTGGAGCCATCATCAAGATTTGAGCATCATATCAAAGATCTTCTTGCATCATGTGTGTTGTTGTGCTAATATTTGTGATATAGGGTTTTAATTCAAGCAATCAATTCTAGATCATTCATTTAATTAAATATCCATATCCATTGTATCTATTACACACAATTTTGCAGACTTTACAACAAGGGTTTGGTGAGTTGTAGTATTGCATGTTGTTCATTAACCATTTCCCTTCATTATTCTATTTCATTTCAAGGTTTAATTACCAACAAGGTGTTTCACCAAGGTAAACCCCATTCACTAAAATACAACAAGGTTTTCCCATCTTGCATATTTATGATTGTGGGTTTAGGTTGAAGTCTTGAAGATCATTTGGAGTGCAAAGTTTTAAAAGTTGCAAAGTTGCATTACAAAGTTGTCATCTTCACATAAACTCACCTATAGGCTGAATCTAGATGTTTTAGAACCCAAGATCATAAAGGAAGCAAGTGTGGACCTTGGTGCTTAGGATCATAATCAGAGTTTTCAAAAATTCAGAACAAGACCAATACACCACCTTGGGCATCTTAGTCCTCACAGGCATATTTTTAAGAGATTCCTTCAGATTTGGTTCCAACATCCAAAGATTTCGTATTTGCCCCAAAAAATAGCTGCAAGACTAATACACCACCTAGGGCATCTTAGTCATCCATAACACCTTTAGGTAGCTTCTTTGCATTTCCAGAATCCTCATTACATCTCCAAACTTCCCAAGTACAAATATTATATCTCCCTATGGCTGAATTTCATTATTTGTATCTCTCATTTTGCTTTCATAATTAGGTTTTGTATGTTAAATGTTCATTTGTATTTTCCAAGCATTTTCTTAGTGGCAAACCCCATAAATCTGAAAGAACCCCCTCCTATGTCCTCCTCATTTTGAACTGACTCACCTTGTAAAGTTGCTATTCAATTCAATTGGGACTCTTAGGAAATATTTAAATGACCTAGAGAAATAGATAGGCATTCCCTGTCTCATTTTTCTTCGGTTCATTTTGGTGACTGACCTTTTTGAGCATTAATTTTCTGATTTGGATTTCATTAAAGTCATAGATCTATGTTGCATTCATTCTTGTATTGCATCTTGCATTAGTGAAATTTTCATCTAGGGTTTCTCATATTTAGTGAAAGTGCATCTAGGGTTTCTTATATTTGCATTAGTGAAAGTGCATATAGGCTGCATTTTTTCTTTCTTGCACCATTTTATCTCATTTAAAAACTAAAAATTGCATTGTTCATCATCATAATTAGATTTAGGAACATTATTATTAGATTCAATATTAAAAAAAATTGCATTCACTTATCCAATTGCTTGTTACTAGTTACTTTTTCTTGCATTCATTTGCACAATTTTATGTTTCCAAACATCGAGTCCCTAGGTAGGCAACCTGGGAACACTCTTAATAACTGAGAATTTATTGTTTCTGTAAAAAATCCCTCCACTAGGACAAACACGCCCTTCTTGCTGTCTAATTCCCTCTCAGGGTTTTTGGTTTTGAACCTTGTTTGATTTGTGTGCTTTTTGTGCCACTTTTTAGACCCTCCAAATTCCTTTAGTAGGACCAAGACACCCTTGTTGGTGTCTTAGTCCCTATTGATTTTGAAGTTGCAGCTTCCAAGGTTTAAATTTTCTTTTATGCATTTATATTTATTGTCATTGGCCATTTATTTCAATGGGTGGACTTTTTGTTTCATGCATTTTACTAAATATAGCTTAAATTGATTCATTTAATGTATTTCTTAATTCCAAATTTGCATAAATAGAACATTCCATTTTCAAATCATTGCATAGTGTAATCAATAAATTACCTTGTTTCAACTTTGAAAATTTCATTTCACTTTAAGTCCTTGCATTGCACTTTCTTTACTTTTCCATGATAGCATGTTTTCTTTCAAGAGATGTGGCTTTGATATGGTTACAAATGGATTGAAAAAGTACAACATCCCCTCTTATGAGTTCAATTTAGATTACAACAATGAGGTCATTAAGAAACATTTTAATCATCAAACCATTGACACAATCCTTAATATTGCATTGCTCATTGATGTAGACAATCATAACAATCATACTTGTTCTTCTCCTGATACCTCTCCTCTTAGTGACGAAGGTATCTTGGTGAAAGAATCTACAAGCATTGAGAGTATTGATTGTTCCTATCCTCCTCCCCCTCTGGAAAACATTAGAAAACAAGAAGATAAGATCATTTCCACCACTTTGCTTACCCCAAATCCATCTCTCAACACCTCCCCTAATTGTAAGAAGGATTTAGTTGCTGATCCCACAATACTAGTCACTAAACTAATTTTTTAAAACTAAATCTTCACTTTCGGGATCCTATAGCGGCTAAACCGTGAGGAATTTCAAGATGATGCAGACTAGAGATTTGTGAAATTTAGTCTATAAATTCTAAATATATATTTTTTTTTTAAATTGGAATTAGATTGCACTTCTTTTTCCATCTCCTTTGAAAACAACATTTTTAAGAAGTGACGGTCACCGTATACAACACATTTTTTTTTGAATTTAGATTTGTAACTACAATATCTAGCACTTTCATTTGGTTTCATAATTTTTTAATAAATATTTTTTCCTTAATCAAGTTTTGAAGTCAAACCAATTACAACTCAGACATAGGTGGACAGTATACAACATTATTTTTTTCGTATGTATCGAAATTCAAATTTTTTTAATGGATCAAGGACATCAATACCTAGCCCAAAAATATTTTTTTAATTTTTTTTGATAATCTTTTATTTTTCCACATGTGCAGAACATAGAGCTTGATTTTCGGTGAAAATCCTATGTCTAATAAAACTAAAAAAACAAATACATAATAAAACCAAAACATATTAAAATTATATTTGTTAGATAGCTCGTTCTGAGGACTACCATGATCATTTCAAATAAATTTTAAATGAATTCATTTGATCCCCCAAAAGGTAAATCAAAAGTGATTTTTAATCAGCATTTTGATAGGTGTAAAGGAGACCCTGTTGTAGGTATGGTTTAAAACTAGAGAGGTTTTATCCAAGGGGGTTTGATCTAAGGTGGTTTGATCAAACTCTCTTCGATTGGAATCCTTAAAATGGAGCTTTTTAAGGGTTAAATCATTATATTTTCTAAAAATATGTGATTTCAGCAAAAATCAAAATCTCCTAGAAATTGTAAGCCAACTTTGTGGGATCACCCTAGTAAAAGAGGATACAATCGTGAATGATCATGAAAATCACATTTGTCAGGAGAACACATGAATTGAAAGTGATAACCTTATCTCTCTCCTTCCTAATATCCCTAAAATTTGGAAAGATCTATTTGAACAAAATCATTTAACTATTCCTAATCTTAAAAACCCTAAATGTCCTTCTCTTGATGTCTCCCCTACTTGTGATAAATCTAATTTACAAAATCTAACCATGTAATGAGATGAAAATCTTGCAAGCTCTCCTACTAGGGTTCATAGTATGGAATAAGGGAATGAGACCTTAGAGAAAAATGATAATCAAATTGAGTCATCTCCTAATATCCCCACTATTGATGAATAAGAAAATCCAACCATTGATCATTCCCCTACTTGTGATGACATCATTTTAGAGGACCATATCCTTGAATGTTAAGAACATTTTGTTTGTAGTTCTCCTAGAAACTTTCCTACTAGGGAAGACATAATAGTGGAAGAAAATGGGAACATTGACAATAGTAACTCCTTAGATGAAGATGATGAAGTAACACTAGACTCCTCTTCACTAAGACATAATGAAAATAATGATAATTCTTTTGAGGTTATGCACATTAGATATCCCTTGGAATACTCTCCCAAGCGTAAATGTATCATTTATCCACCCTCTCACAAACCACAAGTTCAAAAAAACATGTTCTTCCTCAAACTACCTAAGAACAATGTTTCGTAGCAAATGAGTTACAATACCATTGGTCATACATACAACACTAGGAACAATCCACAACCAAGACAAACACCTTCAACATCCCTCTCATTGCCTAATCCTAGTTTGCCTAGTGCTCCCTATTTAACTTTGCATAGTGTGAAGGAGTATGATATTGCTCAACAACTTTAGAATACTCCCGCAAAGATATCCCTATGGGATTTAATTCAGAATTCGCCTAATTATCACACTATGCTTTAAAAAACCTCACAAAAAGTTCCTATCCCTTCTAATTCACAACCAAATGACATAGCAACCATGATTCAAGGAATAGACACTGACATTGTTTAGCTCCCTACTTTGGAAGTGCAAAAACAATATGATCCTTTCATGATCATAGCTCGATACAATACCAAAGGGATAAATCAAACCCTTTTTACAATAGCTCAGACTTAAATGTGTGTAGTGCAAACCTTTTGGCTAAGCTTGGTGTTGATAAATAAAAAATTCAGCCTGACTCTTTATCTATTTAGGGATTTGATAATGTGGGAAAGAAATCGCTCAGAGTAACCACTTTACCTATTATAGTTGTTAAGGCTACCTTAAAAACCCCTATTCATGTTATGCCTCATGATCTCTCATATAATCTTCTTCTGGGAAGGTTAGGGAATCATGAGGTGCATGTGGTGCCTTCTACCCTTCATCGTAAAATGAAGTATTTCTACAACAACAAAGTGTACACAATTGACACTGATCCTGAGCCTTATAGTGTCTTACAACTTTTTAAAAACAAAGAGAACCCCTCGAAAAAATTAACACCAACTACACAAGTGGAACCTATGCAACAAAAAGACAAAGAAAAACACATTGAAGAAGTAATGACGTTATTAGACGATGACTGGGGTTCCTTGGATTTCACACCTAACTTTGATGGGAAACTAAAGATAATGATAAAGAATAATGAAAAAGAAAAAGTGATAATGTCAACACAAAACTCAAAAGACCCTTTGAAATAATCTACCTCAACCACTTTAGAAGAAAAATAAAATTACAAAACAAACTTTGATCAGCTTAATTATGAGCAGCCACTGAATCCAAGAGAAATGAAGAACCTTTATGGAAAAGGTTGTGAAATTATGAAACAACTTGGTTATAGTAGAAAAGGATGTGTTGCTAGAGAACAAGGTATTTGTGTCCCTATAGAACCTCACACACATGAAAAGACTAGTGGTCGTGATTATTGTCCTATGAAAGACATAAACAAGCCTTCACTTAATATCAACACTATCACAAAAACATTCTTCTAACTGACTTTAACAATAGTGCATCCTAATCTGATAGAGACTAGTGTTCTTGATTCTCATCCTTTGCAAGAAACGAAACAAACAAAAAAATCTTCACTTAATGTCAATTTCATCACACAAAACACCAATGATTCAATTTGTTTAGATTCTACACCCTCCAATATAGGAGAGAAAAAAATCTCGCAATCTATAGAAGTCTTGTGTCACTATGGCATCTTGTACTAGGCAAAAGATATCTTTGTTGCAAAACAAAGCAACATCTCCTACTTTTGACCAAGAGAGTATCTTGATGAGATTCCTCCAAGATTGTTTGATTTCTCTCCCTCTAAGAACACAAAATAAATTTTATTACAAGACTTCATTTTGTGTATATCATAGAGTTCATGGTCATGCTACTAATGAATATAGGGCTTTAAATAATAAAATTTAATATCTTAAGGATAGTGGAGCTCTCCCTTGCGTTGAAGCACATAGTTCCTCTAAGTGAAACTTGCGTTCATCCTATTTGGATCATCCTTGTCCTACACTAAGTGGGGAAAAGAGGTTAGGTAGCCTTCTCCTCGTATGTCACTTGTTTCCTCCTTTTGGCTAGTTTACCACCTTTCATGAACATATAAGAGCAAGTTGGGGATGTGGGTGATGTGCCTTAAGTTGGCTCACATGTGACATTTTTGGGGAAACCCCTTCCCTTTCCTTGATGTAGATTATCAGAAACATATGGTATAGGGCTTTCCAAATAAGTTATCATGTCTTCTACTTTAAAGAAATTGGTCACAAAAATGGTGTTAGCAACTGCTTTAAAGCGGGGGCATGCATTGATACTCATGTTCCTTGTGTGATTTAATTTCTTCTTGTGATGCATCCTTTTCATGGTGGTGTCATTGGGTTTGATTTACTCTAAGAGCGTGATATTTATTTGACTTGTCCTCTCTTGGAAAAATTAAGCACAATATGCCCTAAGATGAGACCTTGCACGAACTAAGCAAAATCCCTTCGAACATCTCTCTCTTTCTTGTTGTGTTGTGTTTTGTGTCTTATTAAAGTCATGGAGGTATGGCTTTGATATGGTTTCCCAGGGCTCACCTAGTGAACACCTAGCTTCACTAGCCCTTGTGAGCATGCATTTTCCTTTTTCTTTATCATATTCATGGGGGTATAACCTTGATATGGACTTCCTGGGGCTCACCTAGTGGACACCTAGCTCCCACTAGCCCTTGTGAGTGCGCATTTTGTTTGCATAGTGGACAACATCTTCCACTTGTAAACCTCTTATAACCTAGACCTGGTCAACAGTGCGTTGGACGACTAGTCGAAGATTGATCTGTTGATTTTTTTCTTTTTCTTTTTCCTTTTTTTTTGTCTTTGATGTTGTATGCTTGTAATATGGTATGGCTTCATATATCATTTGCAAGTGTGTTCCTTTGTTCTTATGTTGGTTTTCCATTAGATCTTGATCCTAGGGGCTTAATCATCCCTCTAGATTATTTTCATCCTATATTGCTAATATTGGTACATTTGAACCCTTCTTGATTGTGTGGTTAACTAAGTACTTTAGTCTGAGTTTGAAGCAAGCTCATTTTCTCACCAAAGTGGGGGTGAAATGTAGTGTCCTAAAATGCATACCTTTGCATTTTCACACTTGTTTGGGCCCACCTTGCTTTTTTTATGCTTCTTTATTGCTTAATTGGTCCTATCTTGCATCAAAAAGCCTAATAAACTATATATTTTTATGGAAAATCCTGAAAAACATCAAAAGATAAATGATCATTTAATGATTTTTTCTATGTGTCCTTGACTTGTGGACTGGGACTAAAATGCCACCTAGGGCGTTTTTGTCCTAAATGGGTCTTGGGTCCCTGATTTCAAGGCATCCTAAATTGGCCCTGTGAACCCCAATCCTATACCTGCACAAACAAAGCAAACAAACACACAATTAGATTCAAATGTAAGTAAGAACAAGAATTCCTCATGAAATTCATTAGCAATGCTCAAAGATAGAAATGAAATGAAGAACAAGACAAGAAACTAAAAAAAATCTTTTTAAGCAATACAAACACTTAATCTCATGGGGGAATTGCTGCCAATTATGTGTAGAAATTGGCCCTTTCCCAACTCCTTTGTAAGCTTGATGATTTGATGGAGATTGATCCACTTTGTTGATGAAGAACAATATTATTTCTTGAGAAAACCTACAATAACCTAGCTATGGTGATGGAAAATGCTCAAGAAAATGGATGAAATTGCTCTCAATGTGAAGATAATAACTTTCCTCTCAAATTGTGGATGATTAATGAGAAGGAAAGCCTCTTATTTATAGATGAATGTGGGGTCATTCAACATCCAATGGCCAAGGGCCACTTGTCAAGATGTGAATGGATGAAGGTTGTGTGCATTTTGATGAATGAGCCAATAAATGTTATTAGGTGGATTTCAAATTTGTGAAATGACTTGTTGAAGAGGGAAGAAAAATGACTTAAATCCCACTTTGCTCAATGCACAAGGACATGTAAGAGGAGAGTGAATTCTTTGTTGGATGTACAAATCCACTTGGAGGGATTTTCAAATTTGGAAGAATATTCCCCTTTTATACCATGTTGAGAGAAAATAGGTATTTGATAAATCAAAATAAATGATTTATTGTGCAAGTTGCATTCTCTAGAGAATGTCACATTGATTAGAATTAAATTAATCAAAGGTTAATTAATTTAATGAGAGATTAGGTGATGTGACCATTTTCACTTAGATTTATGAGTTGATTTAAATAAAAAAAAAGAGAAGAAAGATTTAATTAAATAAATTATTTGATTTATTTAACTAAAGGGGATGATGTTACATTAAACTAAATAAGGTTTAATTTATTCAATTTAATAGGCAGACTTTAGAGATTTAATTTTAATAAAATGAATTATTTAAATAAACAAAGCTTTAGGGTTAATTAAATTAAATTAATTAATTTAATCAACAAGGAAGAATGACTTAATCAGATAAATCATGATTTTCTTTAATTAAGGAATGAAAAGCGATGACAAGCTAAGAAGGTGATTCAGGATGAAACAGTGTTAGTAGTCAGGATCAAATGTGTCGTTCAATTTTCCTTGTCTACATTTTTCCCCTCTTTGAAGCAATGCACTTGTTGTGTTGGTTGAAAGAATAAACTATTATGATCAAAGTTCAAAAAATTTCGCAATTTTTAGATGCCCCACTGAGAAGGATTATGCTAGTATATTGCCCCCTCAAGAGAACAGACGAAAATTTGAATTTTTGCATGATCTCGTAAAAAAAGAGAACAAGATTCCCAACAAGGCTAGACATAGCCTGGGATGCCAAAAAAGTGATAAAATGCCAAAAAAGATGCAAAATGGCCCTCGATCGAGCAAAAATAGGATCGGGGAACCAAAACCCTAGTTGGATGGCCACATTAGGTAAAAAAACCCTAATTTTTAGGCTCAAATAGACCTTGAGGGATCACTTTCAAATAAATTTCACACTTAGCCTTTGAAAAAAAATTGCATTTTGAGCTCTAAGTCCTTATCGAGATGGCACAATGATAGCTTCCTGAACACATGTTAGAGAGGGTACGAGTGCACCAACAGCCCCAACATAGGACCCGTGGTATGTACCCCTTTCTTGAATTTAATTTTATCATTTTTTGTGCACAAAACTAGGTTAAGGTCAAGCGGCGCTATATTGCACCACTACAAGTGCCAAATCGGTTTCGCGTAGCCTCTAAGTGTGCCGCATATGCAAAGAGTACCATCGTGGTGAAGTTTAGAAACTGGGGTTTCAAACCAAAGATACCCACGTGTGCGAATAGTGCCATAGTGTGCCTGTTTAGAATTTAGGGTTCTAGGGCATAGTCAAACTACGTCGCCGCTGCATAGTTTGGATTTTGCAAACTACGTCGCAATTGCAAACAGGGCTTCAATTGTAGTTTGGCCAGCAGAAACTCAGTTTGAGGGTTTGATTTTTTTTTTTAATTTGACGTGGTGAATTTTCTCGTGCTATAGAACCTTGAGATACTTCACTCGAGGGAGCACAAATGTCTAGTATTGCAAAGACTAGAGGGTATGCACGAGTTTCTTTTGGAGCAACTTGGTTCCCTGGGTCTTTAGTTTCTTGCATATGTTCATCCTGTTTAGACCCACTAGGGGATGATGATAGCTCTGGTAGAGAGATGGAACAATGAGACATCCTCCTTCCACCTTCCCACCGACGAGGCCACCATCATACTTGAGGATGTCTAGCGCATCCTACGATTACCTATCCATGACGAGAGATTGATCTATGATTTAGATGCTAGGAGGGATGCATGTTTGACAGTGATGAGATTAGACCAGATCATTTTTTACGAGGGGCGGATTGATTTGGAGAGATATAGGGCCATAGTGCCCACCTACAAACTGATTGCGGCTGCCCTCATATCAGGTCTTATGCCCACTTTAGTCCAGGATGGGGACTAGCTTGGGAGTGGATGGTTGTTTGAGGAGAGTTCTTCTCTTGGGGTCCAGTGATGTCGGCCTCACTATACAGGGATCTTCATGACTTTCCTTACCTTGACAACAGGGCCATCAGGGTCGGGGTCACACTACTGCACATCTGGGCATGGCTGTGGATTCTAGTACTTCGTCTTTAGGTTACACTGATTTCCCTAGATATAAATGATCAAATTGTTTGGCGGTATCGCAGAGCCCAGATTACCTTCACTCACACGAGTATAGGTGGTATTTCCCATTGGCGATGGGTCATCAATGAGATGATAGTATTCATTTGGAGGCCTTAGCCGAGCATAGACCCATGGTATGGCGATGTCAAGCAGTTATTTTTTGCCTGACAAGATAGACTGATGCAGGGCAAGGAGCACACAATGATATAGCATTATCTCCCAGACAAAGTGGCCCATCAGTTCAGTGATATTTAGGATAGGCTTGATGACCAATATGTGGTGATTTTCATGTGTACTACGAGAGAGACAGCATGGGATTGGCCCATACTAGTAGATGGGGTCGTTACATCATTTAGACTATTGGTGGCCATACGGTTAGGGGCTAGCAGATGTAGGGGTTACTTAGGCATATCTGGACTGGTTTAGGACTCCTCTGAGATTAACAGTTCCAGGTGTAGTACGCCCATGATGGAGACCGAGAGGCAGGTCAGTTGGTAGGGGGCGAGGACAAGGAGGCAAGGGTGATGGTGACAAGGATGGGGATGGAGACAGGGGAGGAGGTGGACCACCTCCACATCAGACACCACCCCGAGATCAGGCACAACACACACCACCATGGGTAAAGACACCACCACGAGTAGAGGCCCATTAGACCCCTCATCGAGATTAGCCTAGAGATGGGGAAAAAGAGGTCCCATAGCAATAGCCACCAAGCCAGCCAGATCATAGAGATGCATTGGTTTAACAGTTACAAGGTAAGATTCAGGTGTTGACAACGAAGAGAGATCGGGCTAGGCAAAAGGTTTTGGTAGTTACTACTTAGAAAGACCAGGCCCTCTCTAAGAGGGATCAGGAGATATGTTGAAGGAGACGGCTCGAGAACATAGCCTCATCATCCCAGGGCTGTTTTTTTCTATTCAGGCATACTGAGAGGTGGCTAGAGAGGCTGAGTATTATAGAGTTCATTATAGGTAGGCAATTCCACCAATAGGTTGGGTGCTAGACTTCTCACAGCAGACAGGGATGAGGCCTCCCGAGGATCACGGTGAGAGGCAGATAGGAGAGGATAGTAGCTAGCAGGGCTAGTCTTCGATCACAGGAAGTCATTCATTTTTTATTCATGGGCTCTGATTGTTATTGCCCCTATTGTATCATGTATTTTGATATATACACTTGATCCAATTTTGTACCATGACAATTGTATAGTTTTGATGATATATAAATGAGATGGTTCGATTTATGAGTTGGCCTATTTTATGCATGATGTATGGGTGTATTTTAATTTCCTATATGTGATGGTATGTTATGAGATGTATGTATTTTATGCTATGTGATGGATGCTTATATATGATGTGATGAGGTGATTTAATGATTATGGATGTTATTTTTGTATTTTTTCTATGTAATTTATAATATGCAAATGATTTATATTGTGCCCCTAATGATTCATGTGATGCATTATGAATGATGGTGATGTTTTTTTTCCTTTTCCTTATGCAAAATCATGATGATGTATCATATGAGATGAATGTAATGAAATGATTTCTTAAGATGCTTAGAATAACAAATCTATATTATTCTTCACAACTTAAGATGATGATAATGTGAGATGAAATGATTTGATATGATCTATATGATCTGATGTGCATTTATGTTGATGATCTATGGATGTAGGATGGACGCATTAGAAAAGATCTGATTAACTGTCATGGTACCGTGTTAGCGTGGAAATACGATAGAAGAAAATAAATTCAACAAGCCATTACTATTAGAGTCGATGATAACGATTTTCTTACCAGGAGTTAGGTTTTTAAAAAATCCAATTACTTTATGTTTGATAACACACGTAGGTACGATGCATCAAGGTATAAATAACCAGGATGGTGTTGTAACTAGTGTGATGGAATTTGACTTGACAATTAGATAGGAGTATTCCTGTTCAAACCTGACATACAAAACCTTATTTAGAATATAGTTTAAATATGCTAAACATCTCAGACCAAAACATAGAAAAGAAATCCTTCCTATATGGTCAACAAGACATCTAGAATACCATCCCTACAAACCAAACAAATCATCCATGATGAAGTTATTTTACAAGAACATCCAACAAGAACAACAGATAAAAAGATAATGATCATTGCCCCATTCCTTTCTCTCTAAATATTTATGTTTAGACATCATTAAGAGGTCATTGGAATGAGCATAATAAGATAAATCTAAAGAAAAAATAAAGTAAATAAGCAAGCTAATGTTATTCATACTGCTAGCCAAGACTAAACTATGGTGATGCCTAATGTTGATGTCCATCATGGGAAGGATGCATCCTAGGACATGTTGTGATCAAGTGGCAATGAGATTTTGATTGGATGATAAGCTATTGATACTCCAAGTTGATCAACTTGTTGACTTACTAACCTATACTTTAGACTTTTGACGATTAGGCATTCACTTTTAAACTTGCTAGACTTTCTTCTGATTGTTTCACGAATGGATGAAGGCAACGATTGATTTATTATGAGTTATTATTATTGCAAGTGAAAGAGAGATGAGGAGGATGCACCATTTTGGGTTTTTTCTGAATATTTGCATGTTGTTTTATGTTTTTGAACATTTTGAGGCTATTTTTGGGATTTTGAGATTTTTTAATGTTTTTGGTATTTTCGAGATTTATGACCAAGAGATTAACCTAAAGACCTATCCTAGGGGTCTTGAGAGCTGATCAACAAATTATCCTTGCCTATGTTATACACATAGATACCACATAGTTTCGACTAACATAGACGAGCAATTATTGATGAGATTGATAGGCAAATAGATTACCATTTTATTGTGACACACCTAAAGGACTGACCTAAAATGTCTCGGGGGATGATCAAGGATCAACCTTTCCTACATTCAAGCTCAGAGAAGATGTAGTTCACACCAATGATAACTCCATTAACATGATTTTTTTTATTTTTTGGATTTTGACATGTTTTTGGATTTTTTTATGTTTTTGGGTTTTTTGAAGGATTTTCTGAATATTTTTGGATTTTTGACTTTAAGGAAGATCGCAAGAATATACATGAATCCAATCTGATGTAGGTATAGGAACATGCCCCTAGCGTGATGTGATATACTACTTCGATACAGGTAGGACAAACTGACCTTGGCAATATGCCAAGTAGTACTAGGGTGGAACATGATACGAACACAAGATCAAGCTATGATACAGATGTGGATGGATGGATGAGAGGTTAATGATGGATGAATGGTAAGATGTAATAAATAAGTGAGTGTGTGCAGCAAGTCATGAAGATCCTAGTGGATTGAGAGTGCTTTATTTATGCTTGGTGCCTATTTTCCCGGTTTTAACCAAGGTACTTGTCCAAAGTGCCACCGAAGTGGTTGTCACTAGAGGATGATTGTTTTTCTTTACTATTTTTTAATCCTTTCTCTGATCTTTTTGGATTTTTGTACTTTTTTTATTTTTTTGTTGTCACCAAGACGCCTTTTTGCCAGGTTTTCATGAGGCTGACCATTTTTTCAAGATATTTTCTTTTTTTTTGTATTTTTTGGTTATATATCTTGAAATAATTTAGGCATAAATTTTTTTGAGATGGGAGTTGTTCATGGCCTCCTATAGAGGCTTTCCTTTTGATGTTCATAACTAATATGCCCCTAATTTATAGCTTGTCGTAATGACGAAAGGTCCCAACTAGCTAGGCTCAAATTTTCCTTTGCTTTCTAGGTTTGGCACATTCTTTTGGTTCTCCTTTAGCACAAGTTCACCGCCTCATAAATCCTATCTCTTGTTCTTCTTGTTATAACTCTGATTAAGCCAGTTTTGATACATTTGTAGATGGTTTAGGGCATCCATATGTTGTTCATCCAGTAACTCCAACTCATTTAGTCGTGATACCTTGTATTATTCATCTGTGATGAAGTTTTGCAGTGATATTCATAGATATGGGAGCTCGATCTCAATAGGTAAGATGGATTTTGATTTGTAGACCAAGGACAATGGGGTGGTACCTATTGGTGTGTGGATGTTGGTGTGATAGGCCCATAAGGCAGGATTCACCTATAGATGCCAGTCATGACCAGCATCATTGACTATTTTCTTAAGGATTTTAAAGATGGTTTTGTTGGTAGCTTCTGCTTGGCCATTACCTTGGGGGTAATACAGAGTGGAAAAGTGATGTTGGATATTGAATTTTTCACATAAGTCACCAACATCCTAGTTTTTGAAAGGTGTCCCATTATCTGAGATAATGACTTATGGAACACCATACAGGAAAATGAGGTAGTTCAAGATGAACTTGGATATCTACTTTCCCATTATGTAGGTCATGGCAATGGCTTTGACCCACTTTGTAAAGTACTATGTGGCAGTGATGATAAATTTGTGGCCATTGGATGAGGTGGGTGAGATTTTTCTGATGAGGTCAAGCCCCCATTGTGGAAAGGACCAAGGTGTAACAATAGGGTGAAGCTCTTGATCCGGTGCATGGATAAGGTCCCCATGCTACTGGCACTGCAAAAATCTTTTGATAAAGTCATATGCATCTGACTCCATTGTGGGCCAGTAGTATCCAGTTCTTAGCAACTTCTTAGTCAAGGTTATACCACTCGAGTACGATCCACAAATGTCATTGTGTACCTTAGTTAATGTAGTTAGGGCTTCCTCAGTTTTTAGGCAATGCAATATGGTTCCTTCAATGCTCCCACAATAAAGGGTTTCTCCTAGAATGACAAAGCGAGTTGACTTCTTAATGATGGCTCATTTAAGGTTCGAGGTTATATCAGCAGGCAAGACTCTTATTCTTAAGTATGTGTAAATTTCATGATACTAGGGATCACTGGGACCAACGAGTTCACACTCAAATTGAGACTCGGGTACCTTGAATGCTGGCATGAGAAGCTTCTCTATTAGGAATTCTTGCTTTGGGATGTTGTGTAGGATTTCTAGGAGTGATCCAATTGTAGCCATTATGTTCGCTACTCTGTTGTTTTCTCTAGGTATTTGTTCAAATGTGATATCAATGAATGACTCTTTGAGGCTCTCGACCAACTTCTTGTATGGAGTCATTTTATCATCCTTTGTTTCATATTCATTGTTTACCTGATTGATTACGAGTTGAGATTCCCCATATACTTTTAGAGCCATGAAATCTTCCATTGTATTGCAATCCTTAAGCCTATGACAAGAGCCTCGTACTCTGATATGTTATTCGTGCATGGGAAAGATAGCTTGTAAGATTTGGGTATGCAGTCTCCTTGGGGATTTATGAATAAAATTCCTTCTTTCAACCCATGTTGTGTGTAAGATCCATCAAAATACATCTTCCAATGGTCTGCATTACTTAGGCTGAAAATCGACTCGTCGGGGAATTCTGAAATGCATGGGTTTTTTGCATATATAGGTGCCTCTATTAGTTGATCTACAATTAATTGTCCCTTGATGACCTTGTGATCCACATATTCAATGTCATTTTATGTCAATATCATGCCCCACTTGGTTGTTCGTCCTATGAGACTGGATTTAGAAAGTAGGTACTTGAGAGGATCTATCTTTGCAATTAGTTTGATCTGGTGACCCAACATGTACTATCTAAATTTTTGGGCTGCAAACACTACTGCTAGACAGGATTTTTCAATAGGAGTATAGTTTATCTTGTGTCCCACCATAGTTCTACTGATGTAATATATTGCTCTCTCTCTTTTTCTTTCATCATGTTGAGCTAATAGAGCACCAAGAGTTGTTGTTGTTGAAATGTATAGGATCAGTGGTTTTCCTGGGATTGGTGGCATCAAAACCGGTGATGTGAGCAAGTATTCTTTGATTTTGTTAAATGCATGGTCAAATTTCTCATCCTATTTATATGTTACCCCCTTGTGGATTAGATGATAGTATGGGATCTGTTTATCTGCTAGTTGCGCTATGAATCTACAGATGGACTGGAGCCTACCTTGTAGACCTCTTAGCTATTTTAGTATCCTGGATTCTTCCATATCGAGGATCACCTTGAATTTGGTGAGATCCACCTCTATTCCTCTCATTGACACTATATATACTAGGAGCTTTCCTAATTGCACACCAAAGATGCATTTCTTTGGGTTGAGGCGAACCTTACACTTTTCCAAACTATCAAAAATGAAGCTCAAGGCTGATATGTGGTCCCATCCTTTTCTGGATTTAGCCAATATGTCATCTACGTAGTCTTCCACTATCCTATGAATCATGTCGTGAAAGATCAATTTCATGGATCTTTCGTATGTTGCACCTACATTCTCTAACCTAAAAGGCATCATGTTCTAGCAGTAGGTCCCCCACAGAGATGTGAATATTGTCTTGTGTTGATCCTCCTTCACTATCATAATCTGATTGTATCCAAAGAACCTATCCATTAGCGAGAGTATCTTGTGTCTGGTCGTCATATTCACTATCATGTCGATGTTGGGTAGTGAAAATTCATCCTTAGGACATGCTTTATTTAGGTCTCTAAAATCGGTGCAAATATGGATGCCCCCAGTTGGTTTTGATATAGGTACCAAGTTTGAAACCCATTTTGGATAATCAATTGGGCGTATGAACTCTGCATCCAAGATATTTTGCAATTCTACCTTGACTAGCAAGTCTATTTGTCGATGCATCTTTCTGACCTTCTATCTGATAGGTTTTGCCTCAAGATATACTACCAAGTGATGAACCACTATCTCTGGGTCAATCCTAGGCATATCAACATAAGTCCATATGAATTTTACTTTTCTTTCCTTTAGAAATGCAGCTAGGAGTTCCTGTTCCTCTAGTAGAAGTGATTTAGCATAGAAAGTTATGTGCGGTATTTCCTATGTTCCCAAGTTGATAGGATTGCATTGCTCTGCGAGGACTGCTGATTTTTCCTGATGAATTGCGGTGAGGGGAAGATTGAGTCCTTCATATTTCAGCACCTCGGAGAGGTATTCATCATTGGATGTGTCCTTTATTTTTACTATTTTATGCTTAGAGAGTCCACAGTGTGGTTTTCACCCAAGGACCTTGAGATTATTCTCAATTGTTCACTTTTGTGACTGAAGGATTCAATCGTCTCCCCGTAATAGGCTTGTATGTCTATTATGATTTTGAATCCTGCCTTATGATCTCCACAAGGTACCATATCCCTTAGTCCCATGAAATATGAGAGTGCCTCATTGCTTTCGAATGTGTTTAGAATCAGCAGTCCTCATTGGTCATAGTCGATGAGTTGGGGGTAGATAGGGTTTATTTTATGAGTTTGGTGGTTTGAATCAAAGGATGAGGAACTAATCATGAGTAGGGAGGAGTACTCAAAAATCATGGGTAGGCTGGTTTTGGTATCCTCATCATCACTACTACTACAGACATCAATTATATCAAAGGTAAAGTTGTCTAGGGGCAGACCTGTGGATATTGGTAATCGTAGGGTAGCTACAGATAAACGAGGGGGAGTCCTGACTATGTTAACTGGAAGACTTTGGCCACGTATGGTTACACTTGGAGGGGTACACCCCAGTCCAAGATTTTTCATGTGTTTTTCAACAATGATGTGTTCCAATTGGTCGGTGTTGTTCCTTCCAAGTCTTTCATTTCTATTGTAGCCCATACCAAGCATCATTTTTAGGCCCTTGTTTCTCTCATCCATGGGAAGATTAGGCATGGGTCCTTCATCTTGGTATAGTGAGCTTGAAATATCTCTTTCATCCATGGCTTCCTGACTTAGATCCCCCAACATCGGAATCTATAAGGGTCCACCCTGAAACTGTAAGCATGTGTCTTACCTAGTTAGGGTTCCCTATGTGACCTAGGACATTGAGGTAAATCTCATACGACAAAAGCATTCTTCTTCATTTTATATTCCCCACACCCATTGTCTTGGATCATGAGCTTGATGTCAAATATGTTAGGAATGGAGGGTGTCTTTATCCCGGAAGTGGATGTGATATTGGATGGGTCTCTATATGAAGTTCAAGGGCCTTCATCATTCTTCATGACTTGGGGAACTTTGTAGAACTTTTCCTCCAGACTCTTATAGTAGGCGAAAGGTACAAGATATCTATGAATTGCAACCTCTTCATTTTGGTATGAGAATTTTAGACATTGGTGGAAGGTTGAGGTGACCGCCTACATCCCATGGATCCATGGGAATCCTAGGAGGATATTGTAGGGCAGATCAAGATCAAGGACCTGACATGTGGTCTCCATAGTAGTTGGTCCCACCTGGATTGGGAGTTTGATAGTGCCTTGAGACACTCTTTCTTGGTCATCATATGCTCTGATTGTAAGTCCTTTGTCCTTCTCAATGGAATCTTTAGAGATTCCTAGATTTTTTATGATCTTTAGTGAATAAATGTTGAGGCCTACACCTCCATCCACCAAGACCCTTTTGACCATACTTTTGTAGACCAAGACTTCAAGGTGTAACACACGGTTGTGAGTTCAATGGACGGGAAAGACCTAATTGGAAAAGGTGAGGAGATCATAATGGTAATGTTATTGACCATAGCTTGAAATTGTTTCATATCAAGGTTGGAGGAGATGGTAGATGAAGTTAATGCTTCCTCAAGGATTTCTCTGTGGGTAGCTGAAATCTTTAGTAGCTCCATGATGTAGATCTGAGCAAGGGTTCTTTTTAACTGTTCAAGGACGTTGTAACCATTAGGTATGTATTTTGAGGTGGGGTTCTTAGATGGTTGTGATGCCCTGGCAATAGTGACCTTGTTGCCACATGTGGTGACTCCACAATCAATCTTGGCTCCTTTGATGTTAACAATAGTGACCAATTCATCAAGGCATGCGACAACTCCTTCGTATATGTGGTTCACTTTACCAAACTTTTGCTTACCTTTATCATTTCCTTGATTATCGTTGGGCATCAGATTTGTGTGTATTTTTAGATCTTCATTGCCAGTTGGTCGCTCAAAATTTATGATATTGTCGTCAATGAGATATTGGATGATGTTTTTCAACTTCATGTAGTTGGTGTTTGTATGTCCCTTGAGCTTGTGATAATAGCAAAGGAGATTTTCATTGTACCAAGGTGGCTTCACCTGGGGTTCACTATAATTATCATGGGTGGGGACCTTGATGAGACTCTCATTAACCAACTTTTTCATGATAGATTCAATTGACTCCCCAAGGGTTGTGAATTTCTATTTGGGGGAATACTTGTTTCGCGGAGGTGTTCCTCCTTGATTATTGAGATTATTGATTTGATTGTGGGGTGGTTGGTTGTTCACCATATTTTCTTGTGTGTGATTTTGATTTTTGTTTTGCGTTTGATGATGATGCATTTGATTATTTTCCTTGGGATCACTAATGACAACCTTGGCATCCACCACTCCATCATTGGTGACATTTTGGTTCTTTGTCCATGTGAGAGGTTTATCATTGTAGCTAGTAGATGGGTGACTATCTTCATGTTCAGGATAGGTAGGTTTGCCCCCTTGTGCAACAAGAGGCTATTCAATATTGAGCACCTTGGGGATCAATTGGTCATACGTGGTGATGCATTGCATCTTCAGATAGAATGCCAAGGTCTTGTCCAGATTGGTAATGATGTTACAAACTTGTTGTTCCTCTGACATGGACAGCTTTCTTTGATTGGCCTCGGCTCAACATCATTGGAGAAAGGCAGCGAATGATTCCCCCCTTCCTTGCTTGAGTGTCGAAATCTCTTCCAAACTAACATCCACACAAATGTTGAATGCATAATTTTGGAGGAATGTGTCTTTGATTTATTGGAATTTTTTGATGTCAGTAGGCAGACTGGAGAACAATTACATAGTACCACCAGCCAAGCTTTGAGGAAATAGTCACATTAGATATGTGTCATCGTATGCGACCTCCATACAATGTACCTGGAACTCCTTGATGTAATCTTCAGGGTTTCCTGTCCCATGATATTTGTCAAATTTGGGGATTTTGAATCCCTTCAGGAATGGTACCATTGCCAAGCTTCTGTCGAACGAATAGTGACACAAATTGTCGGGTGTCATTATTTTTCTAATTGAAGATCGAGCACATGTTGTGTGAGCAATTTTATTTGTGTCATCACATCACCTTGCGGATCAGGAGGTGGGTTGAATATTTTCTGAGGTGTTTGATTGATGAGTGGGATGTTGGTGGGTTTTTGTTGCAAGCTTTGTTGTGCGAGTAATGCCTATGTTTGTTGTTGAGCCAACAATGCTTGTTGTTCATGTTGTTGATGTGCCAACAAGGCTTGCTATTGGGCTTGTTGTTGGGCCTCTTGTTGTTGTATCTAATAATCTTACAAGGCTTGTTGATATGCCTCTTGTTGGACTGCTTGCAATTGTGCCTCATATTGTGCTTTTTCTTACACTTGTTGGGCTTGAAATTGGGCTCAAGCTTGGGCGTGCACTTTTTGAACTACTTGTGCAATTTGAGCAGCCTATGCGACTTGTGTAGCTTGTGTGGCTTGGGTTGCTTGAGTAGCTTTTGCACCTTAGGTTGCTTGTTGTTGTTGTATCAAGGATTGGGCTTGTCTAGCATGTTGTGATTGTTGCACTTGTTGTGCTACCAATTGGGCTTGTGCTTGTTGAGCAACTAGTTGTGTGGCTTGTTGATTTTGGATTAACTTTTGTTGGGCAGCTTGCAACTTGATGGTGAATGAAATTGCCATGTTGTGCTTTGGTGGTAATGGCAGTGGATTGGGAAGGATTTTGACCGTTGTGATGAGCAGAACGATCATGTTGATGATCAGGCTTTGAGCTCTAGATCGTGCGATTGAGATGCTTGGTCCCTGAGAAGCCATGCCTTGGGATGTAGTGGATGTGTTGACTGTTAAGGTTGCTTGGATGTTTGCCATCTGTTGTTGCGATATTGATGGCAAGAAAGGAGGATTTGATATGGTTCTTTGATTTGATTGATTGGTGGGAGGTAGAGGGGGAAATCCTAACCCAAGGGGTGATGCAGATGTAAGTGGTATGGGTGAAAATGGTCGAAATACGGGAGGTGCAATCCCTTGAAGTGATCATGAGGGATCCAAGATTCCCCCTGCTCCAAATAAGTCACCTTCTCCTTGTGAGATAGAGAGAGAGGTTTACGTTTATAGAGGGTATATTGGTCTTGCATGATAGGAGGTTGGATTGGTGGAATCATCGAATGTGAGAGGGACATACAGGTGTAATGAATTTACCAGGATGGATTGATCCAGTGTGTTATTTTCATTCAACCCCCAATTATTCATAAGGGGATGTTTTTGGAGTTCTTGAAGAATTGCACTTCCCTTGTTAACAATTGATTGGGTAGAAGCAATGGATGTTATGATTTGTGGGATGTCTTGAGTGACGCTTTGAAGCGAAATCATGGATGAGATTGAGGGAATGATCCCAAGAGGTCTTTCCATAGTAGTCCTTAAGTCATAGTCAGAAGGGAGTTTAGCCCCTTCTTTTTCTAACTCAAGCATGTATTGGGAGGGATATAGCCTCATCATGGCATTGACAATTTGATTATTCTTGGGGTTTTGCACCATCTCTATGATTTCTTCTTGTGTCATCTCGTTTTTGGTGATGTCCTCTACATGACCATCTTCTTGAGGATCTTGCAATGATAGAGGAAAATTGCTTGGGGGATTTCTTGATCCAACGGGATTCATTTCAGTAGTTGTTTGACTTAGATCACTTGAAGTTGATTTTTCCTTGGTGATTTCCATATTCTTCTTGTGTTGAGATCTCATTTGCACCATAAAATAGAGATCAATTGATCTAACTTTAGGTATACAAAGAGAAGAACTAGGATAGATTAAGGATCAAAGTGGTGATGAAAATGAAGGATGGATGATGCGGATGATGAAAACACTTGAATAACCTTAGGAGAAATGCTAAAATTTAGGGCTTGATTTTATTTCATTTTGATTGAGGATAATTTTACTAAGTGTGTTAAGTCAAACAAAGTGATTTTGGATAATGAACTTGTAAACTCTAGGAACTTGTGTTATCCTAGAGTAAACTCATGCACAAGAGGATAATTTGACTAGGTGTGTTAATTCAAACAAGATAATGAACTCCTAGGCCCCAAGATGTTGGATTTTATCAAGAGCTAAATTCATTCAAAAGGATTGATACTTTGACTAAGTGTGTTAAGTCAAACAAGGTGGATTTGATGTTGCCTAGAATTTTAGCATGAATGATGTTTTAAAAGTTCCCAAGAGTTTGTTGGTGAGGTGATTTTTTATTTTCATCCTAGACTTAACCTAGATAAAACTCCTTATAAGATCTCAGTTTTGAAGAACATGCCATACTTCCTATGTGAGAAAATCAAACCTTTGAAAGAGATTAGGATTTTACTGATAATAAAACTCACACAAGTTAGGGTTGTTCCTTGAAGCTTTCTTGTAGAATTTGTAAACCAACCTTTTCTCTTACCTCATGAAGCCTTGAAAGACATTCTTCAAGGTCCTTTGGACTAAGCTTTTTGAATTTGGGCTTGTAGATTTTTATTTTGTGGGAAATAATTTGAGAGAACACATGTGTGGGGTCCAATTGTCCTTACCTTTGCTTAATGAGTTATTTCTTACCATATTTTTAAACAATTTTTTGATTAAAATTTCAAACTAAATGTCTGTCTCAATTATTCTTCATTCCACAAGATCCATTATGTGAAAATCAAGGTTTCAAGAGCATAGTTTCCTAGGTTGACTTTAGAGAAAGAAAATTGTGATTAAACCCAAATACTTAGAAGCCTCTAAGGACAAAATACCTAGGGCAAGCAAGAGCACTTGAATTCGTCAAAGGTATTTGCTTCCTCCAAAGGGTTTGAAATTTTGAAGATCTTGTGAATGCTTGTTTTCAAATGTTTCGAGACTGAAGCAAAGTGTTTTTTGATTCCAAGAGTACACATAATCCTAGGTTGAAGAGACAATATTTGTTGGGTTCCCACTTGGATAAATCCAGCTACGCATATTTAGTGTAGATGATTAGATGCTTGACCACATTGGCTCCCCTCCACGACACACAATTCTTGGGTCAACCAAGCATCAATACCCATGAAAATTCCATGGCATAATTTTCATCTCTACAATAGAACCGCATGTTATGTGGGGCGGCTTCAAAGGACATGACCTTTTGTACAAACAAATAGAAAGGATTTTGCACTTTTCTAAACAAGGGGTCTTAATGTGGTCATTTCATTCATGGGCGACTCCAGCGAGAGACCATTGTTTCCCTTCTCATCGGAATAATCCTCATGATTCTCAAAATTTCCTCCAGAATCCTCACTTATATACCGGTTGGAACTCACTTGGATTTAGCATGTTCCCGATTGGGTTGTTACCTGGGGTGATTACTTTTTTCCACCAAGTAGGCCCTCTAAGATAAATAAAAGGGAGCAAGAATATCCTATAGTTCAATCGAACTTCATTCAAAAACAAAGGGAGAACAATCACAATATTCCACACTCACACTCGCAAGATTGATTCATTTTTTTTAATCCCAAAAGAAATGTGGAGGCAAATACTTACACAATTTAAGATCACCACCAAGACTTTTGATTCTCAAGATCACAATAAAGCGCAAGAGAAGCGCATACGTATTTTTAGTGATATTACCTTGGGTAATTAATTACAAAACAAAGAAGAACTTGTTCATTTTAAGCCCACAAAGCAATGATTTGATTCTTTTTAGTGCACCAAAAAGAAGTATGAAATTTGCCTTGTTCAATTGTTAATCCTCAAACCAAATCTTGTGGGTTTGTCCTAAATTTCATTTTAACCCTTTTTTTGCAAAATTTGAGGAATTTTGTAGTGTTCTTTTTAGAGTCCAAAATAAATTTAGTGTTTCCTAAAAGCATGAAGGTAACAATTTTCTTTTTAAGAGAGATTAAAATTTCTCTTAAAGTGCTGAAAAAAAACTAAAGTGTTCAAAAACACTTGGTGATAATGATGCCATAATGCCACCTTTAACTTTACTTTCCTCCTTACCTCAACCTCAAAATTGATTAAAATCAAGAAATACAGAGACAACAAACAAGTTAGAAATTCAAAAATTAATAAATCAAAAGGCACATGTCAAAATAAAACTAGTTTTCACTTTTTACTCCAACCCAACGGCATTGTTCACGCGTGTGGCAGAGTTTAGAAACTACAATGGCGTAATATAGCGTTGTTAATTTTTGACAGTAGCACTCTGCAGTGAAACAAAGATTGCGATTGTTGCTCTGTTTGACCAGTGGTGCACTTTGAAATTTGGAAAGCAAGTGGCCAAGTCTAGAAATTTCAATTTTTAGGTGGGAAGAGCTCAACAGTGGAGTTCAGAACTTTAAGTGATCCGATATTGCACCGCTTGACAAATAGTGGTTGAGTTCCTGCAAACCTATAAAAAAATCCAAAAAGCATAGAATTTCTTTAAAAAATGTGATTAGAACTTGAAATTTTCCCTCCTTCTAGCACCAAAATGTGAACCCCAATCCTATTCCTATACAAACATAGCAAATAGACACACAATTAGATTCAAATGCAAGTAAGAACAAGGATTCCCCATGAAATTCATTAGCAATGCTCAAAGATAGAGATGAAATGAAGAGCAAGACAAGAAACTAAATCAAATTCTATTTAAGCAATGCAAACACTTAATCCATGGGGAATTGGTACCAATTATGTGTAGACATTGGCCCTTTCCCAACTCCTTTGTAAGCTTCATGATTTGATGGAGATTGATCCACTTTTTTTATGAAGAACAAGATGATTTCTTGAGAAAACCTGCAATAACATAGCTATGGTGACGGAAAATGCTCAAGAGAATGGATGAAATTGCTCTCAATGTGTTCAAAGATAAAAACTTTTCTCTCAAATTGTGGATGATTAATGAAAAGGAAAGCCTATTATTTATAGATGAACTTGAGAGAAGAAGAGGCAAAATGGATGAATATGGGATCATTCAACATCCAATGGCCAAGTTCCACTTGTCAAGATGTGAATGGATGAAGGTTGTGCACATTTTGATGAATGAGCCAATAAATGTTATTAGGTGCATTTCAAATTTGTGAAATGACTTGTTGAAGAGGGAAGAAAAATGACTTAAATGTCACTTGGCTCAATGCACAAGGATATGTAAGAGGAGAGTGAATGCTTTGTTGGATGTACAAATCCACTCGGAGGGATTTTCAAATTTGGAAGAATATTCCCCTTTTATACCATGTTGAGAGAAAATAGGTATTTAATAAATCAAAATAAATGATTTATTGTGCAAGTTGCATTCTCTAGAGGATGTGACATGGATTGGAAATAAATTAATCAAAGGTTAATTAATTTAATAAGAGATTAGGTGATGTGACCATTTTCACTTAGATTTATGAGTTGATTTAAATCAAAATTTGAGAAGAAAGATTTAATTAAATAAATGATTTGATTTATTTAACTAAAGGGGATGATGTTAGATTAAATTAAATGAGGTTTAATTTATTCAATTTAATAGGAGGACTTTAGAGATTTAATTTAAATAAAATGAATTATTTAAATAAACAAAGATTTAGGGATAATTAAATTAAATTGATTAATTTAATCAACAAGCAAGAGTGACTTAATCAGATAAATAACAATTTATTTAATTAAGGGATGAAAAGTGATGACAAGCTAAGAAAGTGATTCGGGATGAAATGGTGTTAGTAGTCAGGATCAAGTGTATCAGTCAATTTTCCATGTCCACGAGCCCCTTTTTGGAGTTTGTGCCCTAAGATTTGAGCATTGGGACTAAGACGCCACCTAGGGTGTCTTAGTACTCCTTGGCTTATTTTTTAGATTCAATTTCAAATATTGGTAGGATTGAGCCTCCTTTAATTAATGAATTCATATGTCAGCTTGTTGTGGTGTAATTTCAAGATATTAAGCATGAATAAATATAAATACAAGGTTCCTCCACTCATTTTTCATAACAAGCATTCAAGTATTCATTCCTAAGGCAAGTTTATGCATTCAGGAGAAATTCTATCAAGCATTTGGAGCCATCATCAAGATTCAAGCATCATATCAAATATCTTCTTGCATCATGTGTGTTATTGTGCCAACATTTGTGATGTAGGGTTTTGATTCAAGTGAGAAATTCAAGATCATTCCTTTGATTCAAGATCCATATCCATTGCAACCATTAGAAAAAAATTTGTAGACTTTACAATAAGGTTTTGGTAAGTCGTAACATTGAATGTTGTTCATTCACCATTTCACTTCATTATTCTATTTCATTTCAAGGTTTAATTACCAACAAGGGGTTTGAGAAAGACAAACCACCATTCACTAACAACCAACAATTTTTTCCCATCTTGCATATTTGTGATTGCAGGTTTAGGTTGAAATCTTGAAGATCATTTGGAGTGAAAAGTTTTAAAAGTTGCAAAGTTGCAGTACAAAGTTGTCATCTTCACAAAAACTCATCTACAAGCCGAATCTGGAAATTTCAGAACCTAAGATTGAAAAGGAAGCAAGTGTAGACCTTGGAGCTCAGGATCACATTCAAAGTTTTTAGAAATTTAGAGTGAGACTAATACACCGCCTTGGGTGTCTTCATCCTCTCAGGTATATTTTTTAGAGATTCCTTCATATCGGATTCTAATATCCAAAGATTCTATATTTGGCTCAAAAAATAGTAGTGGGACTAATACACCACCTATGGAATCTTAGTCCTCCATAGCACCTTTTGGAAGCTTCTTTGAATATATAGAATCCTCTTTACATCTCCAAATTTTCCAGGTACATATATTATATCTCCCTGTTGCATAATTTCATTATTTGTATCTCTCATTTAGCTTGCATAAATAGGTTTTGTAGATTGAACGTTCATTTGTCTTTTCCAAGTGTTTTCTTTGTAGTGAACCCCTTAAAGATGAAAGAACCCCCTCCTAGGTCCTCATTGTGAATTGAATCACCTTGTGAGGTTTCTAGTCAATCCAATTGGGACTCCTACAACATCTTTGAATAACCTAGAGAAATAGATAGGCATTCCCTCACCTCATTTTTCTTTGGTTCAACAACTTGACAACTTTTCTCCAATCTTTCTCCCTATGAAATATGCAACCTAAATATGTAAATTTCACATGCAAAGGAGAGGAAAAAATGTGTTGGGGCTAGTCAATAGGGATTTTCCTTGGTCAAATCCCTTGTTGGTAATTAAACCTCAAAATGAAAGCAAATATGAATGGAGAATGATCAATGAACAAATAAAAATTTTGCAACTCACCAAACCCCAGCAATAAGGTGCTACAAATATGCTTGAAATGGTTGCAATGGATGTGGTTCTTGAATCTTTCTTGAATTATGTTGATCTTGCTTGAAACACTTGCTTGAATCATAAACTCTACATCACAATTGTTAGCACAATAACAAACATGAAGAATACAATCTTTGACATGATGATTGACACTTGAATAATGCTCTAAGATGCTTGATAATATGTCCTTGAAATTCTCTTGAATGATCTTGCGAATGCTCAAATTCTCTTGTGAACTATCTTGAATGCTAGGTGTTGAGTATGAGTTAAAGAACCTTGTATTTATACTCAATTATGCAAGAATTGTCGAAATTACAACACTACAAGTCGACATCAGATCCAAGATAATAATATCCCACCAAAAATTTAAATTAAATTTGAATTTGGGCCACATGAGACTCATTCACCCAAGGTAGTGAATGAGTCCCATTAGACATAATGTATGGGACCAAAAATGAGAAGTGCTTAGAAATGTGTAAAAAGTAGTCTGGGGCCAAAAGATCCAAGTGGGACCCATTCACTCAAGGTGGTGAATGAGTCCTAGACACTAAATCTAGGCACAATCGAAGAACACATGAATTATGATTGGTCAATGATTGGTATTGGGATTATTCTTGAAAAAATGCAATAAATGAGGCTTTTAGATGCAAAATAGGGCCAATTAAAGCATAAAAAATCCCAATTATTAATGAAAATCCTAGAGAAATGTGAAAGTGTGTTCCAACACATTACAACACTCCAAATAAGTCAAGATTCAAGCCGAATATGTTTATTATGCTTAGTTATTTGATAAAACCATAGAAAAGTGTGAAAGTGTGTTGCAACACTTCACAACACTTTTGAAAGGCACCATTAAAATTCAATTAGTTCACAAGGGCCAAAGACCTAATTTAAATGTGGTATCCATATTACAACTTTAAATTGAGGCATCATTAAGCCAAAACCATAAGGAGGGCCCAAACAAGTTAGAAAAAGTAGAAGGGTTACTTTTTCGATGAATCCATCTAGCCCCCATTTTAGTGAGAGGGTGAACTTGCTTCAAACTCACACTAAAGTATAAAATAACACATTAAGAGGGGTTCAAATGTACCAATTCCAATAATATGAGATAACAATCAAGAGGGGTGATCAAGCCCTCAGGATCAAGATCCCACGACAAACCAACATAGACACAAAAGAACACACATGAGAATCATAGAAAGAACAACGACAAGGACCAAGCATGCACTACCAAAGATGAAAAAGAGAAAAGGTGAAATAAAAGAATCAAATCAAGCTTCAATCATGTTTCCATCATGATGTGGATCATATCTAGGTTGATTATCAGAAAAATACATACTCACTTTGAGGCAACAGAACTCCAAGTTTTTTGTCGAGCAAGAAGTCCTAATGGGTGAGACACATACACTGATGGATGGTATGCACTCACAAACACATGTAAGTGGCCACATAAAAATGATTTTCAAGCTTCATGAGATAAGAAACACTATGTATGCTTGGAGCTCATGCATAAAAAATATGGCCCCATAGACATGCAAGTTGTGTTATGCAAGGTTTCCATATAACAAGAAATCCAAAATGCAAAAATAGGAAATGTTCAAAGGAGTCTTGCTTAGTTCATGTGAGGTCTTTAACTTAGGGAACATTGTCACTAATGTCTCCAAGAGAGGACCAATCAAAGAATAGAAAATTTGCAACTTAGGGGATGCAGTGTGACACATCAAGGCACTAAGAGGAATATAATATGCTAAGAGAGATCATGCTCCTAAAGGACATTACACCAAATGTCATCTACAAAGCGACAAATGCATTGTATGAAGTAAAAAGACTTTACCAAGAATCAAGAAAAAGGAAAATTCAAAATAATAATGCCAATGTATGCCCCCACTTTAAAGAAATTTCTAAACACCATACTATGAGAAATTACTTTAAAGTAGCAAATGAAAAATACAAACAAGAAGGAAGAGGGTATGTATAGGATCATCATGGAAAAAAAAGGCCATAACGTGGGGAGGAAAATTTAGAAAATCAGAGTTACGCAGTTTTTGATGTAAAAAGTTAAATAAGTTATCTATATTATCTCAAAAATATGTAAAAATAGAATCTATAGCAAATTGAATGTAGTTTCTAAACTACTAGGTTTATTTTTAAAAAAATCTATTTTGTGAAAATTTGAAATTTCAATGCAGTGGTACTTAAATTTCAGGGAAAAAATAAGCAGTAGGTGTCTGTCTGACCACCCTAACCACAATAAAATGATAATATTTTTTAATAATATTTTAGATATAAGTAGAGGATGCATGTCTCGATATGATGCATTTTTTGTGATTTTTTCCATGTAAATAATTAACTATGATATTTTTATTACAAATTTTAAAAAATATAAAAACTCATATGTCTGACCACCTTAACTTGGTCAAAACTTCATGAAATTCATATTTTTTAATCCTATACTATGTGAAGCATAGAATGTGACACATGTTTCAGATTCAAAAAATGTGATACCATTTGAAATTTATATATGTTTTTCAATCAACCTATCAATGAAGACTTTATTTGTTATTCAAATAGAAAATGAATACTAATTATTTATTAAATTGAAAATAAAGCATAATTTATATTGGCAAAAAGCAGAGAATCTCCTTTAAAAATCCTTTTCATTTCATCAATTTTGGGTAAAAATGCCATCATCCACATGAGTCATTATATCACTTACATATCACCACTTTTGGCCCATCATGATCCTACCCATACCCAAGACATGAGAACCAACTTGGAAATCCATATGCCAAGTCATATGTTTCCAAGTAAAGTTGTGTCATGCAAGAGAAAAAGAAAAGGCATGGGTTTCCCCCAAAATGAAAACACCAAACACATAAGGTATCTATGGATTAGGCATCGATATGTTCTTGTTGCAATATGTTTTAGAGAGCTTGGAACTATCATCATCCCCCAAATACACATAGGACTTGAAGAATGACACAAAGAGAGTGAAAATATAGAAAAATCCTTCGGGTCAACATGAAAGAGACATAGGGTGTTTTGATGACTTGCGCCATCCCCAAAAGGAAAACACAAGACAAATGAGAAAGATAAATAAAAATATTTTAGGTCAACATAGAAGAGACATAAATGTATTGACACATTGCATCATCCCCAAAAGGAAAACACAAGAAAAATGAAAAAGATAAAGATAAAAAGTGAAAGAGATGCAAGACATAGAGAAGAATGAAGGTACAAGTAGAGGAATGTCACAAAGAGAGAGAAAGAGATAACATCAAGTAGAACATCATGGGGCATCACATTAAACATGAAATCAAATAAAAGAAAATGAAAAATAAAAGATTATTAAGGAAAATGTGAGTCAACTGATGAGCAAGCCATTCACCTCCCAATCGTGTTCTATGTATACCCGAAGGTGGGAAACTAGCCAAAGGCACAAGGGAAAGTGTTGAACTAGGAGAAGCATCAGGTTCAACACTCTTTGCAAGAGATTTGTTATTTAAGCTCATGGAAGAGGAAAACAATGTATTCAATTCATTATGTACCTCTTCATCAATTTTAGCAACCTCGTCATCATCATCCAAGTTAATCACAATAGGAGGTTGAAGGATAATGTCCATGGAAGAGTTCAACTCTTTTTTTGGTTGTTGTATTAGATTTTTTTGTTTTAGGGCAGGGGTAGGGTCATCATGCATTGCTTCAATCAAGTTTAGATATTTATTTTCTTTGTTTAATTCTTCATGTAACTTGTGAGCAAGGGCACAACGTCTGTTCCAATGCTCTCTAGCACCTCTGATTCTTTCTCTCTCTTTTCTTCAAGTTGGAATTGTGTAGGAGTGGGTTGATCAAAAAGAGTTTTATTTTCTTCCCTAAGGGGAGAAACACAAGGAACCATAGGAGGTTGTTCAACTGCTTTCTCTTTGACTTTTTAAACTTGTTTTATTCTAGGAGGCATGATGGGGTTGATTTCATTATCTCTTGGTCATTTGTAGGATGTAGGTGAAGTTTTTGTTTTAGGTTGACCTTTTGGTTGTTTGGGCCATGTTTAGGTTCAAGCATGGTTTCATCAAGGATGGGAGGTTTGGAGGTGGATGGAGACATGTTTCAAAGAGATAGTTTGATTATTTTCTTTGATTTGAATTTTTTGTAAGATGAAAAATATTTTTTCTCGTGGCTTTATAGGTTCCATGGGCTATGGCCAAAAGGAATCTAAGGAAAAGTTTCCTTTAGATGACAAAGGGCTGAGGCCGCTATGGTGAACAGTGAATACTTCATTGTCAAAGGGAAAATTTAAGCATTTATGCACAACCGAAGGGACAACTTTCATTGAGTGAAACCATGGGGGTATGTGCAGGATCATGATGGGCCAAAAAGTGGCGATATGTAAGTGATATGATGGCCCATGTGGTTGATGACATTTTTTTTACCCAAAATTGATGAAATGAAAAGGGTTTTTAGAGAAGATTCTCAGTTTTCCACCAATATAAATTATTCTTTACTTTGAATTTAATAAATGATTATTATTCATTTTCTATTATAATTACAAATAAAGTCCTTATTGATAGGTTGATTGAAAAACATCTATAACTTTCAAACAGTATCACGTTTTTTGAATCCAAAACATGCGTCACGTTCTATGCTTCACATACTATAGTATTGAAAAAAATGAATTTCGTGAAGTTTTGACCAAGTTAAGGTGGTTAGATAGACGAGCTTTTATATTTTTTTAAGTTGTAATAAAAAATTCATAATTAATTATTTACTTGGAAAAAAATTATAAAAAAATATGCATCACATCGGGACATGAGTCCTCTACTTATATCTAAAATCTTATAAAAAAATATTATCATTTTATTGTGGTTAGGGTGGTCAGACAAACACCTACTTCTTATTTTTACCCTAAAATTTAAGTACTACTACATTGAAATTTCAAATTTTCACCAAATATATATATTTTTTTTAAATAAAGGTCTAGTAGTTTAAAAAATACATTCAATTTTCTACAAATTGTGTTTTTACATATTTTTGAAATAATATAGATAACTTATTCAAATTTTTACGTCAAGTTGTCTAACTCTGATTTTGTGACTTTTTATTGCCACTTAAGGGCCTGTTTTTTCCATGATGATCCTCCACATACCCATGGGTTTCCTAGCTTCACATGAAATTGGTCCGACTGTGGGATGATGCAAAATGTGACATTTAATTTTTTTGGTCCTATCTGCAATGGTAAGGTGATTGATCCTATCGTAGGGCAAGCAAAGCCATTGTGTTTCTTGATGCATTATTTTTGTTTATCATACTCATCTTTATAAAGTTCATGCAAAAGTAAAAATTCCCTAGTGATCACATTATCTCCACAGGTAGGATCTAATAGTATCCCATTACTGGGCTTGTCATAGATACAACCAGCTATGTAGAGAGGACCATAGAGTGCATGTTTAATTATATCCTTAGAGGAGAAAGCAATGTCAAGAGGGCTCTTAGGTTTTCCCTTACGATGAACGACGTAGATATCACCCCTACAATTTAATCTATAGAATTGATATTATTTAGAACATAATCATTATTTTCATCATCTATATCAACATTCATCACATCATTCTTTGTAGTTTCACTGGATTTGACAAATGAAATATTATGTTTAGGCATTGGTTTGGTGAAAATCTGCAAGTTTTTGTTTGAAGGGGCAATGGACTTATTTCATTGATCACTAACAAATCCAATGGAAAGATGGCTAGAATCAATGAGGTATTGCACAAGATGTTTAAGACGCTTGCAATTTTCCATGTCATGTCCATTTTGTCAATGATAGTGGCAATAAGCATTTGATTTAAATCTTGGGGCTAAAGGATTATTAGGGTTTGGTTTTTTTATGGGAGGCAAGGTAATAATTTTTTGTTCTAAAATTTGGGACATTGTGTTATGAAGGGTATCAGGCAAGTGAGTGAATTGTCTTTTTGTATCTCCATAACTAAAGGGCACCGTGGCTTTGAAAACAGCTACTTGGTTATTGACATTTTGAGTTGGCTATTGAGAGGTGTTGAATTTAAGGAATCCTTTATTTTATTTTCTAAAAGGTTGGGAATTGTTTTGGTTTGTGGGCTTGGATTTGTCGACTTAGCTAGAAGTGGACTTTGTATCTCGACTGCTAACTGAATTTTGATAATCACAGAGAGTAGTACATAGGTGCATGAAGGATGGGAATTTTGTCGTGGTGAGATTTTTTTGGATCTTACTTTGCAAGTTTTCTATGAACATATTTTAAAGGTGTGGGTAGAGGACCTTGACATTGATTTGGGAATAAAGCAATTGATAGCATGCAATAAAATCAGTTATATTTTCTTCCTATTTTTGCTTGTATCTCATCAAATCAGCCAAGGTCATCTTGGGAGTCATATGTACATGGAAATGGTTTAAAAATGCCTCAACAAGTTCATTGAATGAACAAATTGAGTTGTTTGATAAAGAAGATAATCATTCCAAGGCAGTATCGTTCAAGGACCTAGGAAAAGTTTTTTCCAACAGTTTATCATCAAGCATAAAGTCACTAAATAGGGTAGTATAGGCATTAACATGGTTAGAAGGATCTCCCTTCCCTCCATATTTCTCAAATCTAGGCACCTCTACACCTTGTGTTGTCGGTGTTTGCAACATCTCCAAGGACAGCGGGCTACTATTGACATAATATGTACGTGGACCATTTTGATTTTGGTTTATGGTGGAAATTTTATTTTGAAGGGATGAAAAAGTTTGGAAAATTTGTGTTATGAGAGGGTCATTGCTTGTGTTATGAGATGGAACTAAAAGTGGTGATGGAGTGTGTGTTCGTAGGACAAGTCAATGGAATGCTTACAAGTGGTAATTTAGGAGATATAAATTATGATGTCACATAGGAACTAACGATGCTAATAGAAATACTCAGGGAAGGAATCACATTACTAACTTGTTGCATTGTTTTTGTGACTTGAGGATTGGTGTAGGTAGGAATTCAAGCTATTGTTGTGGGAGGAGGAATTGGAGTTCCTCCTTGAATTGTAACATTTCTTGTCGGCAAAGGACAACTAGTGGTTGAGGGAAAAGGACAAATAGTGGTTGAGGGAAGATGCTTTCCAAAGATTTGAACTATGTTTCTCGCAAGGTCAAGGTAATTGTCACTTGTAAGCATGCGATGAATGTTTTCTATAGTAGGTATAGTGATAGTTGAAATATTTTCAAGGCTTATTTGATGTTGTAAGTTTACTAAATCCTCATGAATATGAATTATGTTTTCTTGTGGGATACTATCATTCCTTGGTTCAACTTGCATGCTACTTGAAGGTAAAGAGTTTCTAAGGGTGTTATCCATGCTTAGTGTACTAGTGTCAATACTAGGAGTGGAAGATCTAGATAACCCAAGATCCACAATGATTCTTCTATCATGTGATGACATGATTCTCAAACTTCTTCTCACTATGGTATTCACAATAGGACACCAAAAACTCGTGCAAAGGCTATGAAATGCAGGGTGAATACAAATGCAATGTAAGCTAATAATAATGAAATGCTTATAACTGAAGATATGGAAGCTAAAAAGAAAGTAAAAACAACAAATAGAAACATAGAAAATGAAGTTTAAATACCAAAAAATACAATGTAAAATGTGTAGAGGGACTAATTTTCCCAAGGTGGCAAATGAGTGCTAGTGATGATTTCCTTGAATTTTTGAATTGAATTTTATGCTTTTTATGTTTTCTGAGCTATGTATGAGATGCAAATATAGAATTTGATTAATTTTCAATGAACTTAAATGCAATAATGCAAGGTAAATGGGCTTTTCACTAATGCAAATTTTGAAACCCTACAATGCAATGTTAATCCAAGCTGAATCTAGGATGTAAATGCAATTGAAATCAAAATTATGATGTTCTAAATGTAGGTTCACCAAAATGGAACCTTTTATAATGTTGGTGAAGGAGGAATGATGATGTATTCACACCCACTTTCAAAGAGATTTGACTCAAGGATAACTCTAGAGATCTCAATGCAAAGGAGAAAGGGATCTTCTAATAGGGTTGTCCTAGGAAATGAATATGATCTAATGAGGGGTTCCCCACCAAGTTTAGACTTGGAAAATACAATGTAATGCAAGTTGTTAGACAAAACCCTAAGTGAATATAAACTAACTCTAAATGATCTAAAAAGGTGAATAAAATGCAACAAAAAGTTATGAAATAGAAAGTCTGCACCTGGGAGACTGAAGAAGGTAGAATGAAGGTCTAGAATTTTGGAAAATATAATGTCAATGCTAATTGAGACTCATTCACCAAGCTGCGTGAATCAATCCTACTTCTAGGAAAATATGCAGATACAAATTTCAACCAAAAGGGTATTTGTATCTATAAAAATATTTATCAAGCCTGTTTAGTGGGACTCATTCGCCACTTATGTTGAATAATTCCAACTCTATTTTTTTAGAAGTTTAAGACCTAATTCTCTTCCTCTTAGTCTTTTTTTCTCTTTTCAACTAGTTTTTAGATCTGAACATGCAAACTGCCACCTGTAGACCTTTTCCAAGTCTCTCCAAGGCTTGATGAGAACTTTAGCAACTTGGAAAATTTTCTCCAATCTTACTCCCTATGAAATATGCAACCAAATCTGCAAATCACATGCAAAGGAGAGGAAAAAATGTTGTGTGGTGAGTGGATAGGGGTTTTCCTTGGTCAAACTCCTTGTTGGTAATTAAACCTCAAATTAAAAGTAAATATGAATGGAGAATGATGAATGAACAAATAACAATGTTGCAACTCACCAAACCCTAGGAATAAGTTGCTACAAATATGCTTGAAATGGCTGCAATGGTTGTGGTTCTTGAATCTTACTTGAATGATGTTGATCTTGCTTGAAACATTTTCTTGAATCATAAAATCTACATGACAATTGCTAGCACAATAATAAACATGAAGAATATAATATTTGACATGATGATTGGCACTTAAATAATGATCTAGAATGCTTCATAATCTACCCTTGAAATGCTCTTGTGAATTCTCAAATTCTCTTGAGAACTCTCTTGAATGTTAGGTGTTGAATATGAGTGAAAGAACCTTGTATTTATACTCAATTATGCAAGGATTCCCGAAATTACAACACTACAAGCCGACATTATATCTAGGAGAATGAAATCTCACCAAAAATTTGAATTAAAGCTGAACTTGGGCTACATGCGACTCATTTTCCCAAAGCGGTGAATGATTCCCATCAGACATAATGATCCAAATGCTTAGAAATGTGTAAAAACTAGTTTGGGGCCAAAATATCCTAATATGACCCATTTTCCCAAGGTGGCAAATGAGTCCTAGACACTAAATCTTAGCCACATAAGCTAGGAACACTTGAATTATGACTGTTCAATTATTGGTGTTAGGATTATTCTCAAAAAGATGCAATAAATGAGGCTTGTGGATGCAAAATAGGGCCAATTAAAGCATAAGAAAGATCGACTATTAATGACAAGCCTACAAAAATGTGAAATTGTGTTACAACACTTTATGACACTCCAAATAAGGCAATATTAAGGTTTATTATGTTTTTTATGCTTAGTTATTTGATAAAACCCTAGAAATGTATAAAAGTGTGTTACAACACTTCACAACACTTTTTCAAGGAATCATTAAAATTCCATTAGTTCACAAGACCCCAAGAACTAATGTGAATGTGTTATCCACATTACAACATTAAATCAAGGCAACATTAAGCCAAAACCACAAGGAGGGCCCGAACAAGTCAAAAAATGTGGAAGGGTTGATTTTTCGATGACTTCACCTTTCTTTTTTACTTTGATGTAAAGTTTTGGCTCACAAATGCTTCTTTGGAACCCATCTTGAATGAGATAGGATTCAATGTAGTTGTACCAAGTTCTAGTAGCTTGATTTAATCCATAAAGTGTTTTTTTAAACCTATATACTCTATTTTTATGACCTGGTATCTCATTTCCTTCTAGTTGTTCCACATACACTTTCTCCTCTAGATAGTTATTTAGAAATGTTGATTTCACATTCATTTGGTACACATGCCACTTGTGAGCAACAATAGCCAATATAGACCTAATTATGTGCAACCACATGCAACAAGAGAAAAAAATTTATTGAAATCTATTTCAAGCTATTATGTGAAGCACTTTGCAACTAGCCTTGATTTATTCTTCTATACTTTTCCATCAATATATTGTTTAGTCTTACAAATCCCCTTTATAATTATTACATCCTTACCTTCAGGAAACTCAACCAATTCCCATGGATGTTTGGTTCTTTTCAACTAACTCAATCTCTGCATCTATGGTTTGTACCCATGTATCATCTCTCATAGCTTCTTCAAATAAAGCAATAAAGCGATAAATGAAAATGAATTTAGTGTATCAACATTATACAATTCACTAAAACTCCATGTTTTTCGTGGCAACATGCTTGCTAGAGTTGGATCAGAAGATGTAGAACTACTTGGAGTGCTAGTTGGAGTTACTCAAAGAATGCCAGTTGATGTAGATGATACTATTGTTACTTGTGGATTTTTTGTACTATTTATATGGGTAGAAACCTAGAAGATCTCATTTTTGTGAATGGAGGTGTAGCTTGAGTTACAACTTGTGGTGCTATCACAAATGTTGAAGAAGATACTTTTTGAGTTATACTTGATTATGAAAACTCTTATTCTACCATATCATCATGAGGAACATCATCTATAATATTTATAATCTTATCTTCACCTCCATCCCATGCTTCATCCTCCACAAACTGAACATCACAATTGATTATGACCTTCCTAGTGATAGGATTAAACAACTTATATGTCAGTGTATCCTCTAAATAGCCAAGAAATATACATTTTTTTTATTGTCTAACTTCTTCCTCAACTCATTAGGAATATGTGAATATGGAATACATCCAAATACCTTAAGATGAGAAAAACTATGTTTCGTACTAAACCATCAAAAACATATGCAAACAAGGGAAAGAGGATTCCCTTTACTAGGCCCCTAGGGTTTTTTACCCTAGGAGCAGTTTGTGTAGGAATGTCACTCTTTCCTCTTTGTTGATATGATCTTTTGGTAATTGCATTCAAAGGGTGGGATGGGGATGGAGGTTGTGATCTATGTGTATAAAGTGTGGTGAAGTGTTGTAATAGAATGAATCTAACTAACTATGAAACATGAAGCAACTGTAAATCGAAACTGCATACAATGTAAATTTAATGACTTAAATGCTTGCAAATAAAAAGGAAATTGGAAATAACAGAACTTGTACATCTGGGTATTGGAATTCATAGATGAGGAGTCCTAGAATGCTCTAGAATCTATCTAAAATCTTAACAGGGACATTCCTGCCAAGTTGGGCAACCTAGTCCTCTTTTTTAGGAAAGTTTGCCAGAACAAGTTTATGTCAAATGGGTACCCAAAAATATGAAAATCCTCGATAAACAAGCTCAGAGGGACTAGGTCACCATTATGGGAAACCTAGTCATCTTCTAGGTTTTCAGGAATTTGAAAGAGGAGATTGGAGCCCTCGACCTATAGTTCGGATTCCAATAGATGTTTGGTTTAGATTATGTAGAAAATGGGCTGAAAAGGGTCTCCAAGCTTGAACTAGGGCTTTGTTGACTTGAATGATTTTGATGAGTTGAGGACACCTTTCTAACACCTTTCTTCTTCACAAACCTGCATATAAAAGCTTGCAAATCACACATGCAAAGAAGAGACAAGGGTTAGGGTTAGAGATTAGGGGTTTGCCATAGTCAAACCCCATTTTGATAATCAAATTTAAATGAGAAACAAAGGAAAGAAATATTATTGAATGATGAAGTAAATACCAAGACTTATAAAATCCTTTGTTGAAGATGTCTGCAACATGTAAGAATCAACTCCTATGGAGATTTCTTGAGATGCCTTGTGCTTGAATGCTTTCTTGGGAAGTTTGAATGCCAGAGTGTTTGTCAAGATTGAGTGAAGGTGAAAATGAGCTTAGGAGAGGAAGAAGAGGAAAAATGAAGGTGAAAAACCTTACTTATAGATGTTAAACCCTAATTTTCCCGAAACTAACTCATGATAGGCTGACCTTAAGGTTTTGGAGGAAAGATTCCCATTGAATTTTATTTTAATTTTTAAATTTATGCCAAAAGGGAGTAAGTCGCCGAAAGTGGCGATCTAGTCCACTTGGGCAATTTCAAGTGGTGGTCAGGAATTAATTTGTGTTTTATTAATTTTATCAGCTTTGCCTCTTGAAACACACTTAAGTCAAAACTAAAGGTACATTAAGGGGACAAATTAGCATACAAAAAGGGTTAATTTAGGGGTGATAAGCCTAGATAAGTGTGAAAATGCATTACAACACTTTACAACACTTTTTCATAAGGCCTAGAAAGGTGTAAGAAGGTGTTATTTAGGTGAATTGTGTTGAAATGGTCTTAGAAAAGTGAGGAAATGTGTTACAACACTTCACAACACCTTAGTAAAACATTGTTAGGTTATTATTGAATTGCAATCTTACAAGACTGTATCAAGGTAAACAAGCCCAAAATGAGTGAAAAAGTGCCAAGTTATACACTTTTTGGTGACACACATACCTGTCCAAGCCTCTTGAGGGACTTTATTTTTTACACTCTTTTTTGGGCACCTATTCTTGATATACAACAATTCACACTGCCTCAACCCAATACTCATTAGGTAAATGCTTGTATTCAAACATACTATGTACCATATCCATAATGGTTTGATTCTTCTTTTCTACCACACTATTTTTTTGAGATGTACAGTGCATTTTAAATTTATTATGTATGCCATGTAATCTATAAAATTAGAGAAAATCATTTGAAATATATTCACTACCTATATCACTCCATAAAACCTTGATTTAGTAGTCACTTTTCTTCTCCACAAGTGCCTTGCACTATTGAAAATGAGAAAATTAATATATCTTGTATTTTAAAAATTAAACACAAGCTTTCCTTTTAAAATCATCAATAAAAGTAAGAAAATAAGTGGAGCCTCCTATAAACGTTGTTTGAATTTTCCCACAAATATCCAAATGAATAATCTCAAGTGGAACTCTTACTCTTATTAATTTTCCAAATTGGAAGACTATCTATATTGTTTGAACCCAAGATACAACCTTCACAAACTCTTTCTAGTTTCTCAATTAATGACAAATATTTCACCATGTTCTTCATATGTAGTAGCTTAAACCCTCCAAATTTCAAATGCCCAAATCTAAAATGCCACAAACAAGATTCATCCTTTACAATTGACTGAAATTTTGTTTGAATTTCTCTACCACTACCTTTTACTTCTCCAAAGAAAAATTGGCTTGCTTCAAAATTTATTAAATCTATATAATTCATTTCAACACTTGATTTTATATTTTTTTCCTTAAAAGAAGCTCCAAAATGTATATTATTTGTTTTATGTACAATTTAGGCTATTGGCCTTATCCTTAAGGAAAACATTTGGTTTCTAATCATTTACACTTTGGCAAGCAACTGGTTGATTGGAAACCTATCCAAAATCACACACTCATTATTTTCCATATACACTCTATAACCTTTTTGTACCAACTAACCATTACTCATTAAGTTATGTTTCAAACCAACAACATAATACATATTAGGCATAACTTTTTTCTCCCCCTTTTGGTTACAATATTATTTGTACCTTTACCCAAAATAGTGACGTTGTTCTTGTTACCAAGTGTGACATAAGTTTGAATTGATTCATCCAAGCTAGAAAATAAATCTACATTACCTATCACGTGATTACTACAACCAGAATCCAAATACCATATGTCATATGGGATTTCTTTAAAATATTACACTAAATTGGAAATTTTGTAGGAATTTCTTCAGCAATCCTAGTGCATGCAATAACATAGTGCTTGTAGGAGTGCTACTTGACTGATTTTGACCTTGCTTGTGTTGGTCATACTAATTTTTTCTTGAATTTAATCATGGCATTGAATGTGTGACTTGTCAAATGTTTAGCCACTTGGGTGACTAAAATTCTAATTTTGACCTCTACCACCAACGTTTGTAGGAATACTATTACGTCGACCTCTATGAGAACTTCTCCCTCTACCTCTAGGACTACATTTCAGGGTTCCTATTTCATGAATTATAGATGACTAACATGAATATTCATTTTCTAATGATATTTTTTACCTATTTAGTCCATATTCATGATTTATGAGAGATGCATGAATCTGATCAATAGTAAGTTGACTCAAGTCTTTTGTTTCCTCCAAAGCCACAACTAGAGGGTCAATTTTAGAAGGGAGACTTCTAAGCACCTTTTCAATAATCGCCATGTACTCTAAGACCTCTCCATGTGATTTTATTTGATTAAATACACCAACAAAATGGGTAAAGAAAGATTGTACTGAATCTAAGCCTCTCATTGATAAATTTTCAAAATTTCTTCTAAGAATTTGTAATTTAGTATTTTATTCCTTTTCCAAACCTTTGTAAGAATTTTTTATTGTATCTAATGCCTACTTGTCTTTTTATCTTGTTGCTACTCTTGGGAGTATTCAATCATGCATTACTTCATGTATGTAGAATAAAGCTTTACCATTCTTCTTACGTTGTTCTTTCAAAGCATCTTTCTCAACTTGTGTAAAGGCATTATATGCTATATGGTTTGCTAGTTCCATGTAACTATTTTCAACTATCTCCCATACATCTTGAGACCAAAACAATTCTTTCACAGTTAACGATAAATACTCATAATTTCTTCTTATGAAAATAGGGGTTTGCAAACTAGACAAGGATGCACCAGAGGTGGAAGCCATTAATGGATTTCAAGAGACTGGAAGAAGATTTAGAAAAATTAAAAGAGTAGAGGTTTCTTTAGCTCTGATACCAGATGTGGGTTTTAAATGAGGAGTAGATGAGATAAAAACAAACTTAACACTTTAAAACTCAAGATTTTATTTGTACAAATAAGATAGAGCATAAACATAATAACCCAAAAAATTCTAAGTAAGAGAAAAAGCAACAGCTACAACTATTTATGAAATAAAATCTGCACTTAAATTAGCTTCAAACACATAAACATATTCATCAATAATAAGCTAGCAGCTAACTTGCACATAAAACTATATATTACGCTAATTTGGACCAAGCTTGAGTTGGATTATGCTCTCTCTTCCTAATTGCATTACAATACAATACAAAATGACTCCTCTCTTCTCACTTTTTAGGATTTGTTTGGCTTAAAAAAATTTTAAAAGTTAAGAATTAATGTGTAGCTATAGCTCACACAAGTTAAAGATTAACATCAAATTATTGAAAAGATAGAAAGATCATTAATACAAGTCCTCCTAGATGGTGCTATATAATAAGAAAAAATAAATAAAATACTTGGACAATAAATGCCTAGCTTATCAATGAAAATAGAATATTATATATGATATATTGAGTTTCAAATAACTCGTAGAGAAATTATGTAGACATTTGAAAACTTTTATTTTTACTAAATTGTGATAATTTGCAAGAAATGCATTCTTATATTGTGAAACTCTAATCTATATAATGACTAGATTGAAAAATCATTTACCTACCTCATAAACCATTTTAATCTTCTTAAATGAATGAGAAGCATGAATATTCTAATATTTCCTTAAAGACCTTTACTTTTCAAATTTAACAAATATAACTTAATATCCTATTAAGATCACACACAAGAAAAATTTAAAAAAAATATAAACTTTCATTATATGATAAAAAGAAGGCTACTTGATATAAAAAAAATTAAAAAGCGTTCAATTAAATCTCATTTCAAATTTTTTCATAAAATAATTTTTGATAGCAAAATATTTTTATCACTTTAAAAACATGTATACAAAATAATTAAATTTATTTTAATTTTAATGAAAATAAAACCGCATAATATATAATATAATTTTTTATTTTCTTTTTAATGAATAAGCAGCTATCTATATTAAAGTAAAGATAAAATTACATATTCAAAAAAAAAGGCTGGGTAGTAAAAGGCACACCCCGCTTACTTTTCTATTCAAACATATTCTAAAAACATATTTAAAATAAAAATTAATATTAAAAAAAAAATCTTTAATTTTAATTTCAAAAATGCAGTAAAATCAAAACAAAAACAGTTGCTGAAACTTGTGGAAGTTAAATCCATCGTTTGCACCGATGTTTATACAAACATACTTGTAATTAGGAGAGCCCATACTATAAGCAATGTTTATATAAAGATACTTATAATATTTAGTGTCTTTTTTCTACTTTAAAGGTTTTTAAATAAGTGTATAAAAAGTTAAATATCTAAAAAAATCATAGTTTGTAGCTGTGACTAATTTTTTACGGTGAAGATAGTTTGAACAGCAGTCATGCCCAGCAGAAGCGTTGCTGCCACAAGAGCTACAGCATACCACGGTTTGGAGCATTTCTCTTCAATGAACTGGCTAGTCCACACTTTGAGGAGACTATTGTAATGTTTTCTTACCTCTTCTACAACTTCCTTGTATTGAGAATTTTGGACGTAAGTGATTCCCTTGCAGAGATCATTGATCATTGTAGCTAATTCTTCGTCACTGCCCAGCATGCTTTTGATGATTTTACCTTTCTTAAGAAGGCCAACATCCTCGGAGGTATCAATTAAGTCATCCATCAAATGCATATAAGTTGAAATTATTGTGGGTTCTGGAGACAATCTGCAGCCTTGGCACTCTTCAAATGCAAGTAAGTTCCTCAGAAGTATTTCGGTGCCGTCATCAATAGTAATTTCAGGTATGTAAAAGGTGCTTCCAAAACATCTGCTTTCAAACCTGATATTTCTTTCATCGGCCTGCTTGAACTTGATGCCAGCCTTATTCAACTTTTCAGCTGAAGGCGTAGAATCATCATCGCTTGGAGTATTACATAGAGACACGAAATTCAAGGTGCAACAAGGAAAACCGCATTTTGCACCACCCATGCCAGCATTTGGACTGGAACGAGAACTTGAATCTAGTAAGAAATCATTAATCATCCTTCTAGACAAATCTAGCAGATGAGATGCACCATATTGAATATGTTCTGTCAACCTTGACCTAAGCATATCCTCCGATAAAGTCAAAGTGAAGGGAAAACCTCTGAATTCTGGTAACGGAGCTAACAATTCAACCAACGTTGACACTGCAGTTTTCTTATTTTTGAGCCCTAATTTCAGTATGCGTATGAGAACAAACAGTGGAATTTGGTTTTCCAACTTTACAATGTCCCTCAATATCTCCCATCTTAAAATATTTTGACGACCATTGTACTGAAAAAATAGGCTGATGTGCTCTGCCTCCTTGACCAGTTCTGTACGTGAAGTCCAAAAGAACTCTAAAATGAAACAGGCATCCATGGTGAACATCCACGCCAGGGCTTTTGTACTGTATTCAATTGCTGAATCCTCGTAGCAACTTCGAATCTTGTTTACTAATTTTTCAACTTCTTCAATTAAGTTATGAATGCGAACACCACGAAATCTTTTCAAAATTCTGTCCACTGCTTCCAGCTTATAGTCATCCATTGCAGACTGTTGTTCACCTTTCTTATGATGATGGTAAGGACCAAAAGAAGAAACCAGAGGAACATATGCATTTGATTTAGCATCCCTTATGGTTGCGGGCACCCTATAAATAGACACATCACAAGAAGGTTGCCGTAATTTATACTTATCAGATATAAACCTGTGTTTAATTTTACTAACCCATGATTGAGAGACTGCATCTTCAATTGGCTGGACGCTATAATCATCAATATCACTAACGTTGATCTTTATATAATCACCCTTCTTTCTAAGCTCCATGGTATCCTTCCTTTTAAGCTCATACTCCAAGGAACCCATTTCCTTCAGGCGCATTTCTTCATTCTTTTCAAGTTCATCCTCCCTGGAACCCATATCCTGCCTGTGCTTTTCTTCCTTTCCAAGCTCCAAGTCGCGGGAATTATGCTGCCAGATACCCTCCTTGTGCATCTTTACTACGAAGGGAGGGATTGATTCAGTTTCCTGCCGGTGCATATCTTCTGTATTTTCTTCCTCCTTTTCATGCTCCAAGAAGCGTGGAGTATGCTGCTGGATATTCTCCCGGTGCATATATCCGACACGCTCTCGCACGCAATGAGGCTGAGGGATTGACGATTCAGTCTCCTCCCAGGACCCCAAGCTCTCATCCTCCCGGGATCCCATATCCTGCCGGTGCTTTTCCTCTGTATTTTCTTCCTCCTTTTCAAGCTCCAAGAAGCGGGAAGTATGCTGCTGTATATTCTCGCGGTGCATCTTCGACGCCATTCTTTTCTTCTTTGTTCCTGTTTGAGGAACCCCGGGATGGATTTGCGTATCTATGACAGCACTTCGCCCAGAATGAGGCCGAGGGACTGATATTTCAGTTTCCGACCCGTTTAAACCAGGGTTTGACATTTCAGCTTCGAACTCCTACACTGCAACCCAAAAAAATGTTGAAGACATAGCCAATGAACAAATATTTTAATATATCATCAATTAAATATTATACTTGCTATTCACAGTGCAGAAAAAGCTAAAAAAAACAAACCTTAAATTTCGATATCCAACCTCTACTGAGATTGAATACAGAATAAGTGTAAATTTATTGATGACAAAATTCCATTACATTTAACACATTTTAAATAGTAATGAAATCCCACTGCACCAACTACACTGCTAGTGACAGAGAAGAACAATATATATTTTTCCATAAATTTAGTTTCCTATAATTTTATCAAATCTGCCTTTTGATCCTAATAAGAGACTTGGAATTTTCCATATCTCACATGGTAATGGAAACGTATAATCTCGGAAGAAATTTGAATCATTACCGACTCTAAACCGGAGGAGTTCTATTCAATAGACACAGATTCAAACTATAATAGAATGAGCAAAGTAATTACACAAGTAACTACACATATACCCTCAGAAAGCTTTTCAGAGTAAAATCGAGTGAAGACACAAAACCTCGTAATTATATTATCGAAAAAGATATTTTTCACTTCTGCTTTAAAGGCGTCTCTAATCAAGTTTGGTAGCATGCCCTTGTCATCAAAACACACGTCCAAGCACAATGCCAACAACTTGATTTATAGGCATAGGCCAAGCTAAGAAATGAGGAACGATTTTCAATATTATGGGCCCAAAATTACGAGACCAAACTTCGTTGTCATTCATCTAAGTCAATGAATATTCCTATGAATGCACCCCATGAATAGATGATAAATACTCCATCAAATTCTTTTATTCCAATAATCTGGGAGTCTACTTGGTGAAACCATCAAATTCTTTTATTCCAATAATCTGGGAGTCTACTTGGTGAAACCAAGTGTTCCATGTTGGTGCAGTCAATTGTTTATACATACTCTTATACATGGTAATATTTACCTACTTAAAGATGTCCCTCCGATTATGTAATTCCCTCGTGAAGTGGTGGATGATCATGCAGATTAATTTATAATTCAACAACATCGTAGAATGCATAATTAAAAATAATAATAATACAAACTAAAGGCATATTATAGATGCATTGCAAATATGTCACTTTTATTTACAAAGAACAAGGAAAAATGTAGAAAGGGTTTGGATGTAAACTGTGGATTTTTTTCTAATTATACATCATTTATAAGGGAGTGTTTATGCATAATAGTACAAAATAAGGTCGACTAATCCCCATGCAAATCCCGAAAATTGTCCAACATGTATGGACACATGACACATGTGACTACTATGTGTCGAGTAGCAAACTTATATGGTGCAAGTTTTATTGTTATATCCTGTGGCATAGACATTGCCATCTGTAGGGTATGCATTGCTCTAGTTATATTGTAATGCTCTCTCGAATTTAGAATGTGATGCATGTGTATGGTAGCATAATATGTTGATGTTGATGGCCCACATGTCACATATGTATGGTTCGACATAGCACAATCATTTGTAGTAATGTGTAGGGCTACGTTATGTGTGTGAAGTGCTTCATAATTGCATGTGAGTGTTGCATGTATTGTTGCAATCTGATTATGCGCAAATATGTAAGATGTGCATTGAGTAGCAACACTAAGAGTGCTCTGAAAGTGGTGTGTGCAGATTGTCACGACCCTCTCGCGATAATAACATTTGAGAGTTATAGATTATGGAAATAAGCATTGCTTTAGTAAATTTAGTTGATATATTTTAAATATAATTGGAAAATTGTTAGAAGAATGTCCTCGCCTTATTGATGTATAAAGTTTTGTTAAATTCATGATTTGTTATGCATCAATGTAATTCTGATATTTATTTACATCAAATTTGTAGTAACAATTTGATAATTTTGAGGTAGAATACTAAAGAGCGACAATTCTTGCTTTAAAGGTTAAGCCTCATTGTAAAATTTTATGAGTTATTTTATGAGTTATGGTTCTAAGGAATATTCTTCAAGTATTATTCGACCCAAAAGTGAAGGTCATAATAAATGCATTTGATAACCGACGAAGTGGAAGAGTTTCTTGAAATAAATTACAGGGAAGGAGAGTGGCGTTATGACGAGCCACTCAGAGTAATTAAATGAAAAGTGAGAGGGACAGACTTTGGGGACGGGGGGGACGACGGAGATCTTCCTGACGAAACAATGGCTGAGCTTCTAGGGAATATGAAGCTGAGAACTGAGAAAAAAGGAAGAAAGTTTGCTTGACAACCAAACGAAGATGAAATGCTACTCGGCTTAGTATTGATTATTCTGAGATGAATGCATTATAGACATCGATGCTCTTTTGGGATTTCGATTTCAAGGCCGTATCACGAAGAGTAGGAGAGACCACAACATTGCCACTAAGCGAATGTAATCAGACTACCATGGGGAGCTATTCCTTTCAAATCCTTTCTACATTAATATTATATTCCTTTCACGTCCCTGGCAGCACTTCTCCTCTTCGGTATGCAAATAAATGGCTATCTGCACATATTATGGTTTGGTCTAGCTACTCTCCATATGGTAAGTAGATGTCTACTATTATGACTCTCAATTCATGCTCTAAATGATGTCATATGAGTTCAGATTTTGTGTTCTCAATTTATGCTTAAGTTGTTATGTGAATATTTTAAAGGAATGGTCACCGGTAGGTCATGGCATGGATGAGTTTTAAATGGCATCTAAATGAATACTTAGTGATTGTTATTTACTTCCGTTTTAACATTATGGGTACTGATAATGACCAACAACAGTAGCCATTTTCAAGAGGGGCGGATACAGGGGTTGCTTGATAAGACTCATTTTATGGAATTCAAGGGATGTCGCAATATTTATTTGTTTTTACAGAAAATGGGGAAGTAGATAGCGCTGGATCTGCTTACTTCCCAGGAAGATCTTGCCGAAACAGATCATTGGTTTCAATTCATCTCTCACTGATTTCATTGAACCACAAGACGATTATCTCCTTCACCAGTTCTGAAGGCGTATGAGGATTGGCAACAAATTACTATTGGGTGACGTGGTGCTCCAGCTGGGCTTCATTAATCTCCCCTGCCACTTCGTTCAACTACTCTCCAACCACATTTATTTCTTCTACCATCCTATGTTTATAGACTTTTCTATTTTGTGGCGTATTCGAGAAGCTTCTCCAGTCTCTTGGAGATAAGCTCTGTTTTTTTTAAAAGGATTTAAGGGAGATACTCTTGTTTATGGAATGAAGGAATGTATAAACGTAGGAGCACTGGCAGCTCTCTTTTGAAGGCATTAATAACAAAATCTTTGTACTGTTTTCAGGATATTTGCTCTATGTTGAATGCTGTGCTCTGTATGCTGTAATTCTGTCTCTTTTCTCCCTATCAATTACCATGGTAGACATCGGTGGCTACTTCTAGTTTTCAGGTATGCAACTTGATGTTCCTGAAACATTGATGCCAACTGTTTTAGTTTGAGGGTATTTGTCTATTGTACATTTTCCATTGGGGAGAATTCCTTTTGAAAAGATTTTGCACAGGAGGTGATAATTCCTTAGAATCTATTTTCTTGCGATATGGAATTAGTACATCTGATCTGAATATGGAAGGAGTGAGTAGAATATCTTTCTCTCATTCTTTATGATCCTGAAGGAGAGTAAAATTAGCGGTTCATTAATATCTAAATGCTGCATTAATTCTTGAAATTTGGTTAATTGTTTTGCTTCACTACATGTACTGTCTCAGTGTACTTAATGCTATCTTTCTCCAGGTCTGTTCCAAGAGCTTCATCGGCATGCAATAAGTTTTATCATTTTATAGCGTTATGGTCTCCCGTTTGAAGCCAGTTCTTTTTAAGGTTGTAAGACCACAGTTGTGCAGGAATTGAGTGCAGTTCTATAGCAGCTCCGTTTTTGGTATTCAACTAAGCCTGCATCAGCATACATCATTGTTCTCTCCTCACATTCAGCCTATGGTGAGTTTTCAAATATGACCAACTTCTTTGTCTTCCGGTTATATAAGTAAAATATTATTCAAGCTTTTGTTGAAATAGTCTAATTTCTCCCTTCTCCCACATGTGTAGGTAGTTGGAACTGAACCAAAGTTTGTCTATTCGTTGTCTAGTCTGTTCATTTTCTGTCAAACAGTTTTCTATAAGTTTGCTAGTCCATCTACCACGTTTCCTACTCTGTCATCCACGTTTCACTATTCGCTAAAGTTTGTTAGTTTATTCTCCCCCTATTCTCCACATCTCAGACTGTTTTGTTGGAGTTTTCTACACCAAATCCTCTATAAATACAAAGGTACTTGTAACTTCTTTGTATGTGAATAAAAATAGTGTGATTGTTGTAGCATTGGTATTAATTTTGCTGTTTTGTTATTTTCTCTCTGCTTACAAGAGATCTTCAGCAGAAGCTTTGAAGTTTGTAAAAAGTCTTAGTGAGGAGAGTTATTGCTGATTTCTAACCGCTGTAGCAGTTAGAAGAAGCTGCCAAAAAGTTGAAGGTTGCTGCCACTTTTTCAAAGAAAGCCAAGAAGATATTGCACAGAGGTAATTGCTTTCAATTGGTGATTGAGAGCCAGACTAGTTCGTAGACATGGCAACAAACAATAGCATTTTTCAGCTTCATATCCTATTATTCACCGGTAAGAATTATGATTTCTACTCTATAAAGATGAAAACATTGTTTTGTTCTCAAGATGTATGGGATTTGGTAAAGAACGGTTTTGTAGAACCACAGGACCATGCAGCCTTTCAGGCATTATCACAAGCAGAAAAGGATCAGCTCAAAGATAAGAAGAAAAAGGATGCTAAGGTCTTGTTTATCATACAACAAGCTATGAATGATTCGGTGTTCTCAAGGGTTGCTGCAGCAACTAGGTCCAAACAAGCTTGGGAGGCATTGGAAATTGCTTATCAAGGTATGACCAAAGTAATGGTAGCTAAGTTACAAATGCTAAGGAGAAGTTTTGAAAATCTTCATATGAGTGGTTCTGAATTTATAGATCATTTTTTAACTAAAGTAATGGACATTGTTAAACAAATGAGGACACATGGGGAAAACATATAACTGATCAAACAGTGGTAGAAAAGGTTCTTAGAAGTCTTCCTAGTAAATTTGATGCAATTTTAGTTGTCATTGAAGAATCAAAAGATTTAACTCAATTATTTGTAGATGAACTATTGGGATCCTTATTATCTCATGAATCTAGAATGAAAAGGAATAACAATTCTTCTACTGAGAATGCTTTTAGATCTCAAGTGTCATCTAGCAGAGCAAGAGGAAGTGGCATAAATGGTCATAGAAGTTTAAATCAAGGAGAAAGGACCAATTATTCCAATCATGGTTTCAATAACAAAGGACAAGGCAAAAATAAATTTCAAGAACAATCACAAAATTTTGATAAATCCCACATCCAATGTTATTACTATAAGAAATATGGTCATTTTGCAAATGAGTGTAGGAAGAAACAAGAAGAAGTGGATCAAAATGGTGCAAATTATTCAGATGTAATTGATAGTAATTCGAGAAGTTTATTTATAACTTGCAATGTAGCTCAAGAAAGTTCTAAGGATGTGTGGTTTTTAGATAGTGGTTATAGCAATCATATGACTGGAAACAGAGATTTATTTGCTAGTCTTGATGATTTTGTGCAATCTAAAGTAAAATTGGGAAATGATGGTAAAGTATCTATAATGGGGAAAGGAACTATAAATGTTTTTACTAGAAATGGAGAAAAGAGATATATCCCTAATGTTTACTTTGTGCTTGGATTAAAGCATAATCTAATGAGTGTGGGACAACTAATGCAAAATGAGTACAAAGTTTTCTTTAACAATGATGCTTGTACAATTATGGATAGAAATCCTAGTGATAGATTAATTGAAACGGTTGAGATGACCAGGAATTGGATGTTCCCCTTCTAGATGAATTGTATTCAAGGAAAATAAGAAGTTAGTTTCAGGATAGTATAGTTAGACCAGACATGGCTATGGCATTTGAGGTATGGTCACATTAATTTTGATGGTTTGAGTTTATTGAAACAAAAAATTATGGTAAGAGGATTACCAACCATCATGCAACCAACCAGTTCATGTGAGAATTGTATATTATCAAAACAACATCGAGAAATTTTTCATGTAGGAAGTTCAAATAGAGCAAGGATTCCATTGGAGTTAGCTCACACGGATATATGTGGAACAATGAAAACTCCATCTTTAGGAGGGAGTATATATTTTCTAGCATTCATTGATGATTTTAGTACGAAAACTTGGATATATTTTCTCAAGCAGAAGTTTGAAGCCTTCAATAAATTCAAGGAGTTCAAAGCTATGGTGGAAAAGCAAATTGGACTATTCATTAAGATAATCTGATCTAATAGGGGTGGTGAATTTAGTTCTAATGAGTTTCTAGAGTTTTATATGGATCATGGGATCAAAAAATAGTTCACAACAAGGTACACACCACAATAGAATGGTGTAGCAGAGAGAAAGAGCAAAACCATAATGGAAATGGCAAGGAGTGTGTTGAAGGCCAAAAATTTGTCTGATAACTTTTGGGTAGAAGCAGTAGCATATGCGGTTGACATTTTGAACAAAAGTCCTACAAAGAGTGTTAAGAACAAAATTCCACAAGAAGCTTGGAATGGTAAGAAACATTGTGTTTCTTATCTTAGAATTTTTGGTTGTGTTGCATATTCTTTAGTGTCATTTGAATTAAGAAGTAAAGTGGATGAGAAAAGTGAGAAATGTATCTTTATTGGTTATAGTGAGCAATCCAAAGCTTAGAAATTGTATAACCCCATTTCAATGAAAATGATTACTAGCGGAGATGTCAAGTTTAAGGAGGAAGAATCATGGGATGGAAGTGTTGACATTATAGTAACAACAAGAGCACCAATACCTCATAGTGAAGAAGAACAAGAATATCAAGATGGTTAATCAAATAAAGTAGAACCAAATAATACTCCTTGAAGAAATCTTGTGCAAGGTCAAAAAGAAAATCATGTAGAGTGTCCTAATCCTAATTCAAGTGTAAGTAATGAGTCAAATCCTACACTTGCCTCATTAAAAGGTAATAAAATGAGAAGTTTTAAAGGGATATATGATTAAGGAGAAGAAAATTTGGATTTGTGCTCAAATTTTTCTTTATTCTCTTGTGATCCTATATATTTTGAAGAAGCAGTGAAAGAAGATAACTGGATCAAGGTGATGGATGAAGAAATGGATTCTATTGAAAGGAATCAAACATGGGAACTAGTGGACAGTTCACGTTCCAAAAACTAGCTCATCTAGTCCATATAAACATGCATATCAGTAGAGTGATAGAAGCACTTGAGAGTGCTCTTCATTCTCTATCCTCAACTTAAAATACCCACTTAGCTTGAGGTAAGTTAGGGAATCCCTCTGCTCTTAACTCTCTATGACCTAGAGCCTCGATATGGTCGGTTCACCTACCTTACAAATATAAGAAAAACATGAACCAACAACTTAAAATTAAACAACTCAAGCAATGCATGATGATTCTCCACCTTCACCACAACAAGAAAATCCTAAATCTCGACAACAACAACAACAACAAGAACCTTCCATGGATATTATCATTATACCTTTTATTGTGATTAACTTAGATGATGATGAGATTGCTAAAATTGATGAGGAAGCATATAATGAGTTGAATTTTGTGTTTTCCTCTTCCATGAGCTTAGATGATATCAATAGTGATGATCCTCCTAAAACCAGCAACTCACCATGTGTTGAACTTGGTTATATTCTTAGTACGGTACTTGTCATTATCCCTTTGGCTAGTTATTCGCCTTCTACATATGATGAACAATATTGGGATGCGGATGACCTGTTATAGGTTGACTCTCATGTGCCTTACTAGTCTTTTATTTGTCTTCTTTTTATGTTCTTTGTGTGATTGCATGTGCATAATGTCATCTCTTGTATCATTTTGTTTGGCATGTCTTTATGTTCATTCCTCTATTTGTACCTACATTCTTCTATATGTCATAAACATTTATCTTTTATTTTGTCTTGTGTTTTCCTTTTAGGGATGATGTAAGGTGTCGAGACATTTAAATATCTTCCATGTTGACCCAAGATCTTTTCTTTGTGTTTTCTCCCTATGTGTCATACTTCAAGTTCTACGAGTATCTGGTGAATAATGATGTCTTCCGAGCTCTACAATAATATTGTAGCAAAGACATACGTTGACCCCAAATACATGGATCCCTTAAATGTGTTATTTTGGGATTTCATTTGGGGGAAACCCCTTTTCATGATGCAACTTCAATTGGAAACATATGCTTGACATAGGGCTTTCCAAATAAGCTCTCAAATCTTCTTTATCGTTTGGAATTTATCATTTTCTACTTTAATTTAATTGCTCATAGCATGGTGTTTAGCAATTTCTTTAAAGTGGGGAATACATTGGAATTATCATTTTGAATATAACTTATATTTCTTAGTGTGGTCTTCTTACTTCATCTCATGTGTCTTCTTCTTAGTGATGTCATTGGGTTTGATGTTCTCCAAGATTGCAACCTTTCTAAGCATATGACATTCCTCTTAGTGGTGATGCTCAATATTGCATTCCCTAAGTTGTGAATATTTTACCCTCAACTTGTCCTATCTTAGAGACATTAGGCTCAATGTTCCCTAAGAGGAGACCTTACATGAACTAAGCAAAACCCCTCTGAGTATCTTATTTGCATTTTGTTCATGATTTCTTAGCATAACATAGCTTGCTATCCTTGTGAAGCTCAAAGTTATAACCTTTTTCATGGCCACCAAACATAACACACCTTTTTTGCCAGTAGGGTCATGCGTGTTCATAAGTGCTTAGCATAACACATCTTGCTAGCCTTATGAAGCTTGAAATTCATATTGCATGGCCACCTTATCAAAGTTATCGAGTGGTATAACTTTAGTATGGCTAGTTAAGTGGGAGCCTAATAACACTCTCTCATTGGCCACTTTTTGGGGGCTCACCTAGTGGATAGTAGATTTCACTAGCTCCTATGAGTGTGTATTGTTGTTTGCATAGTAGACAGTCGGTTTCACTTGTAGACATATTTGGACAAATAACTAAGGCTTGATCCACATCAAGTTAGAAAAACAATCAAGGCTTGCTCCACCCCTTTTTCTTTTTCTTTTCCTTTCTTTGAGTCTTTGGCATTGTTTGTTTGTGTATCTTGTCTTCTTGTTGTATATCATACATATTGTGTGTGTTCTTGTGTGCTTATTTTGGTTTTCCATGTGATCTTGATATTGGGGGCTTGGCCACCTCCTCGATATTTTTCATCATATCTCACTAACATTTATACACTTTAACCCCCTCTTGGTACATATATTTGTCTACTTTAGTGTGAGTTTGCACTTGCACTCATCCTCTCACTAAAGTGGGGGCTAAACGTAGTGTAGAAAAATGTACTACTTTACATTTTTCACACTTTTTTGGGACCTCGAGCAATTAAATTAGACTTAATTACGCCTTAATAAGCCCTATTTTTACATCTACAAGACTAATAAACTACATTTTTTAAAAGAGAAACCTGAGAACAATTAATGCCAAAACATAAAAATTTACCTTGAGCAATGTGTGTTCTAAGAATAGGTATCTGGGATCCATTCATCCATGGGAGAATGGGTCCTCCCTAGGCCTTTGAACCTAAATTTAAAATATGTTTTTTGTGTTATTTTATTGTCCCTATATTCAAATTTTAATGTCGGCTTCTAATGTTTAATTTTCAGGCAATTAAGAATACATACCTATAAATACAAGGTTATTTAAATATCAAATCAACACTAGATTTTATGTGCAAGCATTCCTAAAGAAAATATTATGATAAAGGGCATTCTAGAGTATATTCATTAGTGATTTATTGTAGCAATCAAGATCTCAAGAATCATGTCAAAGTCTTAAGCATTATACATGTTTTTGGAGTTAACATTGTAATGTAGGTTTCAAATACTCAAGCAAGCATTCAAGTCATATCTCAAGCATCAAGATCCACATCCATTGAATCCATTGCATGCAAGATCAACATCAATATTTTAGATCTCCAAAGGTTTTTTCAAGGGTTTGGTGAGATTCAACAAAGCATTATTTATTCATCATTCATTTTCTAATTCATTATTTCAATTCAAGGTTTAATTACCCAAACAAGATTTGACCAAGGAAAACCCCCATTCATCAAAAAAAAACATTTTTTCCCTCTTGTATTTGTTTTGTACATATTAGGTTGAAAAAAGATTGAATATATCTTGGAGAGAAAGATTAGAAAAGTTTTAAAAGTTGTCAAAGTTGTCGTCAAGCCACATAATCTCACCTACATATCTGATTTCTGACTTTTCAAAATTGAAACTCGTATCAACCAGAAGCTGCGGATTGACATCAGAGACTCTCAAAAGTTGTTTGAAAACCCTGATCAAAGACCCTTTCGCCCATGGGGGAAGGAATCCTATTTTTCCTTTAGAAACTACCTTTTGGTGATTGGTACATAGTATCCAACCCTTCTCAGATTTGCAGAAAGTTTACTATTTATTTTGCATTGATCATGAAATTGTTGTTTCATATTTGAAAGGATATAATTGAGTATATTTTCTATCTTCATTTTTTCTCCTAAAATTTGGGTGAGTGCAAGAAGTTGAGTCCACGAAACGTGGAAATTTTTTCCTTACCCAAAAAAATGAATTCGGCATTGCAAAAACGAGATCCCGTTTAGGTTCGGGATCCCGAGCCTAAAATCAAAAAACGGGATCCCGTATTGTAAAAAATGAGATCTCGTTTAAAACAAGATCCCGTTTTTAAAAAAATGGGATCTCGTTTAAAACGGGATCCCATATATCCCGTTTTTTACAATACGGGATCCCGTTTTTTAAAATTTCCATTTTTGGAATTTTTCCAAAACGGGATCCCGTTTTGGAAACCTTCCAAAAATAGAAATTTCCATTTATGGCAACTTTACAAAACGAGATCCCGTTATGAAAAGTTTTCGTTTTTGGAAACTGTCCATTTTTGGAAATTTTTCAAAACGGAATCCAAAAATGGCGATTTTCAAAACGAGATCCTGTTTACAAAACGGGATCCCATTTCGTAAAAGCATAAAAAATGATTTTTTAATAATTTTCAAATTTTCAAATTGGTTTTGCTTTGTGGTCGGGTTTTTGCCTCAAATTTGGGTTCAGGAAAAGCATTGGGAGTCCGAACCTAGGCTTTCAACCTGGTTTGACCTGCAAGTTGAGGGTTCTAACAATGTCAGAGAAAAATACCGAGTTTGGACATATGGCTGACGACTTTTTTTGTAGAATTTTTTGACGAAATTAAAACCCATTTTAGATGAGACAATGTAGATTCCAAATATGTAATATTTTTTACAATTGGATTATTTTTTCTATTTTTCAATTAATTTATGATGAAATTGGTCCATAAACTTTAAATATCAGAGTTTTTTACTATTTTAATAACGTTTGGTCAACATAACATTTTGACAAATGGATTGCACAAGGGCAAACTTTAGACAATTCTTTTCAATTTAAAAAAAAAAATTACAAAAAATGATAACTTTAGGTCATCTTATGCGTGTCGTACACAATGATTTTTCTAAACATCAAATATGCTTGATAAAAAATTAACAAAAAAAAAATATTCAATAAAAAATTACAAAAAAATATCCAGGGCATGCTTCAATGAGTCAGAAGTCTTTTCCCAAAAGGATTTAGAAAAATATGATAATTTAAGTCAAAATATGGATGTCGTACATGTGCATGGTATGGTAAAAAAAAATGACTTTTAAATAGTGGTTTTTATAAAAGCCTATTGAAACTATATTTGTACAATCTGGGTATTGAAATAAATTACATATTTGGAAACTAGACTCCGAGTACTACATTTTATGATCAGTGACTTGTTTGAAGATTTCATCTCTAAGTGCTTCAAATTTAAGGTCAAATATGTCAAACTCTGAAAATCAGGGAAAACACTTCCACTTTTTGGCCAAAAAGTGGACTCAACTTCTTGCCAGCACCCATTTCTATTCAAGTTGAAACCCCCATCCTCAATCATAAGGAAATCAATAGATTTCCTCATTGAGTCGACTCACCTAAGAGTTGTAAGTCAATTCTTTTTGTGGATCTCATTTCCTAATGAAATAAAGGAAAATAGGTCTATATTTGGTGAAGCCCCTTATAACACACAACCACATGCCTATTTTTAACCATTTCACTAATGAATAATATTTTTTTCTTGTTCATCTCATTTGAGAACCACATGTCCATCCTTAAATTTTTGTTTAGAAGCATACCTATCAAGAAATCGTTTAACCATTTGTTGGGGATATATTATGGATTATTTTTATAGTTCTTTTATTTATTATAGATATAGGAGCTCTAATATTCTTATATACATTACACCATCCTCCTCTATTACTACTTGTTTAAGTAATTGTAAAATTGGTATATCTAAAGATAAAGCAGGGAAATTTCCTTACCATACACCAATGCATGTGGGAAAGTCTATATGAATCTCTTTCAAGCTATGTGATCTTCCCATAAGGATAACTTTATATCATCATGTCATTCTCTTTTGTATTGAACTCTTATTCACTTGATTATTCTAATCAAATTTTTTAATGCTAACTCTACCAAACCATTTCCTTATGGATAATAGTTAGACAATGTCATAAGATAAATTTCATATTTTATAGTAAATTTAGAGAGTTGGATACTAAGAAAATACTTTTTGTTTTTATATATTAGAGTCCATAAAACCTTGAATTTGGAAACAATGTCTTTTATGAAGCTAATAATTAACCCTTCATGGCATCCTCAAGTATAAATACATCAATCCATCTAATAAAATAATATATTATAGTGAGGAACTTCTTGTGGCCTATACTAGAGATTAGGTTAATCATCCCAATGAAGTATAAACCCATGTGTACCTTCCACCATACTCATATTTAGAGAGATTTCAATATACTTTATTTTTCTAATGCATAATTGGTGTTCTAAATATTTTTCAACCCACTAGAGGTAGTCAAGAAACATTCTTAGCCAATAAGAACTAGCACAAGTTATTTTCATAATATTTTTTGAGATTTAGTAATGACCTCTAGGTATCCCTTGAAGAAACACATGCAAAAACTTCTTAGTTGGATTAATTTACACATCTTAATAAATTTCTATTGAAGCTTCCTCTAAACAAGAAATCTTGTATTAGGGTACAGTAAATTCCTTGTATCTTGTACTCAATATTTTGAATAGGACATGTTTCTAAATATTTTAACATTTTCATAAATTGGATTCTTTCTTCAATCCATGCCTTGGGGTATTGTTCTTCAATATATATGGCCTTCTCACTTTTACAAGTTAATATTGATCTAACTTTTCATCATTGGTAATATGTTGACATAACCCACTTCCCTTGACCAACTTTGTGGGATTAATGTCTATTTCATGATCCATTGTCTTAGATATCCATTTTTTTCATTTTAGGTGCTTATTTACCATTCCATAATATATTCACTTTTATTAGGATAAACTATCAATCTTATTAATTTATTTCAACCTTTAAGCATAACACTATTAGGAAACTGTGTCTCAACCTTGCAATTATATAAGGTTTATTATTGATAAGTTGTATTTAATATATATTTATATATATTTATAAGTTACACATATAGGTGTAATATACAGTGGGAGCACAGAGTGGAGGGGAGGAGTGGGATGCATGTTAAATATATTTTGTTAACAAAAAATCCTAAATGGCCAACATACATTAAACTAATGATATATTATAAATCTAGACCGTTATTTATTAGGTTTTAGATCTAATGGTAGATATTTTTTTGGCTTATATTTCCCTAGAAGCTAAACCTATTTTATGAGGGAATTGTATTATGGTTGTGGTATGTTTTGATGTATTCTAAGAGTTTGATAGTGGTTGTGTTGTCTTTGGATCTTTGATGGTGATACTCCTGTGAGAAGATTTCTCTACAAGTATATTGTAATCTTTATGATTTATGAATAATATATTGTTGGATTTTAGAGTGTGAGGTTTTTCTCCCGAAGGGGTTTTCCCCATGTAAATCACTATGTTATGCTATGCATGATATTTATGTTTATTTTTGTTCAAGTCTTAATGATTGTAGCATTGACATCTTACATAAGATATGCATATAGATATGTCTCTCATAAAAATAGATACTCTTTCTATTCATGGATTTGATAATCTCGGTAGACAATTATTGGTTACAATAGAATTACCCTTTGAGGTAGGACCTATGACCTTGCCTACCCTTATCCATTGTATTCCTAATTATCTTGAATCATATAACCTTCTTCTCGATGGACCATGGACTCTTGCCATGGGAGTAGTCCCATCTACTCTTCACCATACAATGAATTTTATATATAATAAAAAGCTCTATACAATTGAAGGGGATCCAAATCTAGACATTTTCTTACAACTAGAAGTTGAACATCAATCTCCTATTTCTAAATATCTTATAAATTTGATTCCATCTTCAAAATTCAAACTATATATTTCTAATGACAATGATATTGATGAAATTAAATCACCTACAAATGCACTCATCGGAAATGATTAGGGTTCATTATATTTCACACCTTTCTTCGTTGGGGAGTAAAATCTCACCATTAAATCTTGAAGAGCCAAAGTTTGTTTCACTAGCATCAACATAATCTTTCCCTTCTTCTAAATCCTAACTAGTGAAAAGGAGATGTGTATCTGAAAGATTTAAAATCCCATATCATTGAAAGGGGTAGAAACATTTTCCTTTACCATTGATGTTAAAGCGGGAGAAAGAAACCCAAAATGCCACATCTTTCATTTCTTCACCAAGACCTCTGATAGATTTGATGACCTTATGAACACAAAGTTGGAATGTAGCAACATTTTCTTCTTCCTTCATTTTTATACTTTCAAATTGACCTTGGTAGGTCTAAAACATTATTTTTTTAACATTATCATCTCCTTCATAAATGTTGTGTAACTTAACCCAAGTCATTCTAGAATAATCATCAATAAGAATCATGAAATACTTTTTACCTTGAATACTCTTTATCCTCATTTGTCTTATTTACAATTTTATGACTAATATATATTTGTATTTACACATAACTCATTTACCATAACAAGAATAATTCCATAAGAAAATGGCATGAATATTCATGGTTTAAAATTGGAGACTATAAAGTTTAATAAATAAGGAAATGTAAAGAATATTTAACTAATTGTACAAATAACAATCAATATCAAAGAACACATGAAAATGGACACAACCAAGAGATGTATTCATATATATTAGCTTCCTCTTACTTCAAATATAAAGGGCCCATTGGCACTATCATAAGGAGTTTAATTTCCTAGAACATAAAACATAATCTCTTACTTTAAATTCCTATTAATTCAATCATCAATAAGAATCATGAAATACTTTTTACCTTGAATACTCTTTATCCTCATTTGTCTTATTTACAATTTTATGACTAATATATATTTGTATTTACACATAACTCATTTACCATAACAAGAATAATTCCATAAGAAAATGGCATGAATATTCATGGTTTAAAATTGGAGACTATAAAGTTTAATAAATAAGGAAATGTAAAGAATATTTAACTAATTGTACAAATAACAATCAATATCAAAGAACACATGAAAATGGACACAACCAAGAGATGTATTCATATATATTAGCTTCCTCTTACTTCAAATATAAAGGGCCCATTGGCACTATCATAAGGAGTTTAATTTTCTAGAACATAAAACATAATCTCTTACTTTAAATTCCTATTAATTCAAGTGTTTTATTTTACTAGTGCTACTTGACAATAATCCAACCTCTTTTTAACAAATAAGATCCTCCATTAAATAAAGCGGGGATACTCTGAAAAATAGATTTCTCCAAAACCACCCCCAAGAAACAATAGGTAGATGCTAGACATGATGACTATTTGTAGCAAAGTGACGTCCAAGTGTGTCGCCAAAAAGTGAGGACTTTGTCACTTTTCGGTCATTTGGACCTTTTCTTATGGACTTTGGACCATTTTCATCGTATTTTCACCCGTTTTGAAACCTTGTGCAAAAGTGTTGTAAAGAGTTGCAAATAATTTTCACACCCTCCTAGGTTTGTCATCACCAAATCAATACAATATTATGCCAAAATGACCCTTTAATTCTCATACAAGACTTATCTTAGAGTGTTTTATGAAGACAATCCTGAAGAACATAAATAATCATATTTTAATTATCGAAAAACACTTAAAAATGCCTAGGTGGACTAGGTCGCCACCTTGGGTGACCTAGTCCCATGTGGCATAAATGTCATTTTAAACTTAATATCTTTCAGGATTTTGGTCTCTAAAACCCTAAGGTCAGTCAATATGAAGTTATTTTGGGCAAGTTAGGGCATAACTTGTATAAATAACTTCTAAAACACCCTAATTTCTCATTAGGTACCCTCATTCTTCTCCACCTCTCTCTCTCAACTCTTCTTCCTCTCAAGCAAGCTAGGGTTTGATCCTCCAAGTCAACAAGACATCTTTGTTGAAGCATTCAAGGGTTGATTGTTGCACTAACACAAGATCTCTCATCAAGACAAGGTAATCTTTATTCCATTGTTTCATATTCATGCTTTACATTTCTATTCATTTTGGTTTAGTTACCTAAAAGGGGTTTGATTAAGGCAAACCCCTAGTCCCTAATAATCAACATTTTTATATTTCTTGTCTTGTGTGATTGCAGGTCCAGGTACTTTGAAGATCTTTAAAGGCATTGAAGACTTGCTAAAGACCAAACCCCACTTTCAAGGTCAAATCATCCATCCAAAATTACTCTTAGGCTCGAATATCAAAGTTTTAGGAGCGAGAAACTGTAAAGAACCAAGGTGCAAACCTAGGGCTTTTGTTTTCTCTTTGAAAACTTCAAAAATCTTAAAGAGGACTAATTCGCAAAGAATGATGACCTAGTCCCTCTCAAAAGGCCATTTTTTTATTTTGACATTTTTGGACACCCATTTGGCAAAAATGGGCTTTGGACTAGTTTTCGGGAATTTGCTAGAAAAAGGACTAGATCACCCAACTTGGCACAAGTGTCCTGTCAGGCATAAAAATTAATATTTCCATAATTTAAAAGTTCCTCCAGGTCTGCAATACATTTCTAGGTGCACACCTTCCTTCTCGTTCACTTTTGTACTTGTTTGTTTACATTACTTAGGTTATTTACATAACATAGTGTGTATTCAAACATAGTTGTATTTCATTCTTAGTTAGTTTACATTTTTTGTTCATAACAGTTAGGCCACAACCACACACACTCACACAAACCCCCAATCTAAACCCATCTCTTTGAATGAACTCCCAAGAAGCATATCATTAAGTGGAAAGAGATCTCATTTCACAATCAAGAGCTCCTAGGAGAGAAACCCTAAGAGCCTAATGGGGAATCCTCTTTCCCTTCTTTGTATATGTTTTTGGTGGTTCATTTTGGTGAATCCGCCCTTCAACACCTTCTTTTCTGATCTAAACTTCTCCCTCATCCTAGGATCAGCTTGCATTGCATCTTGCATTAGTGAAATTTATGCATCCCAGGGTTTCAAATTTTGCATTAGTGAAAAGTGTATTTAGGTTGCATTTTTCATCTTAGAACACTAACTCTTTCTGGAAATTTGCATTTTTTTGTTAATTCTACATTACCCTATACAGAAACCACCTGTACCAACCCAGAACTCTTGGAAATTTTCAAAAAAAACATCAAGACTAGGCCGCCATTCTGGGGGACCTAGTCCCTTCAGGGTTCTGAAACTGCCCTTTATAGAGCTAAAAACCTTGTTTTCCAGCTTCTATTTGGTGCCATTACCTACTTGTATCAATAGGTTGTGTTTGTGTTACATGTATTTTACTAAAATTAGCATAAATTAGCTCATTTTGTGCATTGTACATTTTCAATTTTGCATTTACCAAGTTTCATTTCTAGATCATTGATAGTGTAATCAGTAAATTTCCTTCTTTTGCAATCTGAAAATGGAATTTCCTTTATCTTTCATTGTAAATTCTTTAAACATATATATTTATTTTCTCTTTATATTGTTTATAAACTCTTTAAACATTTTAAAGATTCTTTCAATACATTACCTAGTTATGAGAGTAGTAAATAAAATTGTTTATAATTGTCTGAAACATAAACAACCTACTATCTCTCCTCTTTGTGAGGGTGATGTCTTAGAATAAAATACAAACATAGATAATCATGATGATCATAATTTTTCCCCTCTTGATACCTCTCCTTCTAGTGACGAAGGTATCTTGTTAAAGGAAGGGACAATCGGAGAGCATCATGACACTCTTGCTTGTTCTTCTCCTTATCCCCTTTCAGAAGATAGTTTAACACAAGAATATGAAATTATAAACACATTCTTACACATTACCTTACCTAGTCTCCTTAACTATGATGATCAATATTTTTGCTCCTCTAATACCTCTCCTCATTGCAAAGAGGATAGTTTGGTGTTAGAAGATACTTTGCCCAAGGGTCATGACACTATTGACCCCCCCTTCCCTAATGCCCCTCCCCTTTGGGGTAATCTATTTGACAATCATAGTGGATCATCTCTTGATGTCTCCCTCCCTTGTGATGAAGCATGTGATGAACCTTAGCCATGCTCTCCTACTCAGGTAGATGGTATGGAACAAGAGAATGAGACCTTTGACAATCAAATAGACTCCCCACTTATCCATCCCTCTCCTTCTTACCCCATCAAAGATCATTCCTCTATTAGTGATGAAGTCACTTTAGAAGAACCAAGCCTTCAATGTCAAGAACATGAGGCTTGTAGTTCTCCTAAACACTCTCCTTCTAGGGTGGATCTCATGATGCAAACCAAGGATAACATTGACTCTCCTTCTCAAGGGGATGTTAATATTATTCAACCTCAACTCATCCTTTCTGCACCTTCTAAACCTGAATTCATTCTCTCCCCATCTAAGCCTAATGTGTTGCAGCAATTGATTCAAGATACCATTTCTCATACACATTAGACCCACAATAATTTGCATTCCCAACCATCAACCTCAAAATCCTTACCTTCATCCCCTCCCATTCTTCTTGTTGCCCCTCGCTTCAATTCCTTCCTTAGGGAGTATGAACTTGTTGACCAACTAAGGAATACTCCTACTAAAATATCTTTATGGGACCTTATCCAAACCTCCCATCGCTATCACACCTTGATGTAGGAATCCTTATAAAGAATTCATGTCCCTTCCAATGCACAAACAAATTACATTGTAGCTATGATCCAAGGATTGAACGTTCATATTGTTTTCCACCAAAGTGAGTGGTTGTGCCCACAAAAGGATATAGAAGTCACGACAAATCCTAACCTGGGAATTGGACATTCCAGTAGGTGACTAACATCTTCTTATGGTCATTCATTTACTTGTCAAACCAGGGAACGTATACTTGAAATGGAGCGGCACTGTATGTGCACTAAGAACCGGTTTTAGCCATAACTTAAAGAAGTAAATGCTTGAAAGGAATTCTAACTCTAATACAAGAATGTAAGGCAAAGTCTGATTAACTTAAGCATAACTTAACTAAAGCAGGAATCATTATAACTATTACTAGGAAACAAACCATGAACTGGCCTTATGCTGCAGGAACAAACATAGGGATGGATTCCTTATGCTACAGGAACAATACAAGACTGAGTTTGCACGACAACTTACTGGAATGAAATTCTAACAGTTAAACAACAGAAAGTAAACAACTAACTATAGATACTTACTAAGTGGGCCCCCTTAGCAAGAATCAACCAACTATGCAAGAATGGAACTCAAAACTTCATCAATTTCTTCTTCATAACTTAGAATCACATACATGGTTGTTCTGCTTGTAAGAAAAACTTAATACAAAACTTTGTATTTCATTATAACAGTAATCTCATTACATTTTGTTTTATCTCTACTCTCTAGTCTAATCTCTTCTTAACCATCTTGTTCACTCGTGCAAGAGGAACCTTTATTTAAAGAGAAACTGATAACTAACTAACTAATAGAGAAAGACGCAGACGAAGATGTTTCCCAATTCTGAGGAACATATTTCCATAAATGAAAGTGTATCTATCCAATTGATTCGGAAAGAATCTAGCACTCCACTCTTCTTAGATTGATGACCATTTAGATCTCCTCCAGATTGACTCAGGCAAAGCGTCTTCGCAGGAACAACACGCTTGGTGCTGTGATGGAAATGATCTTCACTTCAGAACTGAGGTTTGCTATGCATTTGACTTGTTCATACTGTCTTCAACAACCTATGGAACACATGGCAACAAAGGCGAAAGAAAGCATAACAGCACGATACCTATCATTAATCACACACATTAAATTCATCTCATTTATCCAAAAACCACACGTATCATATCAGTCAATAGGGAGGTTAAACAAGGCCATGAATATAGTCATATGGAGATATTTATGCTGCAAGAATGTAGGAATGCATTGTCATAAGATACTACCCGATTAAGATAAAAGTTTATAATCACAGAGTTTAAAACAACCATTAGAAAGAGTAAAGGTATTTCAAAAATACATCATGATACTCAAATAATGAGCATATTTTAGGCTCATCATTTGCCCCCTACTTATGCTAATGCTAGTCCTCCAGCATTAACCTTCCTGGTCGTTTCCCTGAAGTCGGTCGAAGTAGCGTGACCATGCATTGCAGTCCCAAACTTGTAATAGAAGCCTCTATTTTTCTGCAACCTTTCATACCTACGGGCTTCATTAGCTTCATCAATATCTGTGGCCTGATAAGGTTACAATGGCCATAGTAAAACAGGGGGGTGAAATGTCAATGGAAACCACAGTTCAAACCTCTGCTGGAGACCCAGCTGGATATATCTTTTTGCCCTTCTGATGGCTACTGTAAAATTTAGGGGGCTATGAGGTTCAGACTTCCTTAAACCAAATGTTAACCTTTCCCATCTTGCTTTAATCCTGGTAGATGACAGCTTCCAAAATGAATATGGTTGACCTTTAAACTCATCATAAACTTGCCTCCTGAGATCAAATATTTTTACCCTTGCTGCAGGATCATAGAATCCATATGTAGCTGTGAGGCAAGTTTTTAGAACAGTTCGAGGATTTGAACTTTCAGGTCTCAAGGAGATAGGCTCTCTTCTTTCAACTTCTTCGTATTCTTCTAATTGTCTCCCATAGTTAATTTCATTTGCTTCCCAGGACATAAGTGACTTCAAATGAATGTCACCTATATAAAGGAGTGGATTCCACTCTGTTTCTACAGGAATGAGCAAACCATGCATGTAAAATTCACATAGTGAATTTCTCAGCCAATCTGGTGCTACCTGGTATGCATCATAAAATTATTTGGCTGTATGAATGTCGGGGTCTAGATTCTTAGAAATCCTCATGAATTGAAACCAAAGAAATTGTTCTTTTAGGCACATGGCATACACTCTCGGTGGTGGTCTGCATTCCATTATTTTTCCGGCCACCTTCATCATTTCATTCATCTTTTCCTTCATTTCTTCAATTTCCTGCTTTTTCCTTTCGATCTCTTTTTTCAATTTCTTCCTCTCTTCTTCCCAAAGGCTTTGCTGAAATTCAGTTTTAGCCATATAGCGAAAGCTCGGAGTTTGGGGTGTGACAAGTTTCCAATTTATCCTAAGATATTCCAGATACTCAATCAATAATGTCCTTTTGTACACTACCAATGCACGACATGTTTCAGAGGGCAACGGTATTGCATTAGATGTCTCAAGCTGCTCAAATTGCTCTTGTTCTTGCTGCAGGGTGAACTCATGTTGCTGGTTAGGAGGGGACTGTGTACTAGACCCACTAGATTTCCTACCATAGCAGCCATGGTTTACCCATGGGCCTATAGTTATGCACTAAGGAAAGCATGACAAGAGGGAGACTTGTTGTACTAATGGATTAGATTTGATCAGTTTAAAGATGATGATGATATCTCTTGGAGACCATATCTTAGGATTCTACAGTCGATACATGATAGACATGAGCTAGTCAAGAAAAAGTAGCACCAATTTATTATAGAGAGAAACAATTACATAGTGAGACCATTCTACTTTGATCGTGTAATGTGCTAGTTCGAGCACATTCAGGTACCACTATGGGATCAATCCAGATACCTACGATCAGCATGGAGTGCTCCTAGGCCTAGGGACACTCATCATCTTAAGATTGAGGATCTATACATTAGTAGTTCAGAGGACGAGGACCATGACGTGCCCTTAGTCTCTGATTCTAACGATGTAGGCACTATGAGAGCTTATGACAAGTGGTGGGTTAGAGCATGACCAGCCCATGTCTTTCCCATGCACTACCATGCAAGTTGTGTCAGACCTCTTCTAGGTCACCAAGAGGATAGGGATAATGAGTAGGTCGATGGAGATATAGATGATGACAACACTATTCTTGACATATTTCTAGGTTCGGATGAGGATGAGGAGGAGGATTCCTATTCTATGTGTGAGGATATCAATGAGATAGACGAGGATCTAGTTTCCCCCGAGAGGAGAGATGCACCTCCTACCAAGGTCACTAGAATATGTAGGTTAGCCACATCAAAGATCCACACTCACGAGCATGGAGAGGCTAGTGGTAGTGTGCCATCCACACTTCCTACATAGAGGGGGACCACCCTTGTATAATTATACCCCAACTGGCAGACTGGAGATTCAAGTGATGATTTGATATTTAATTTTTTTCATTATGCTTTTATCTTTATGTACATGGTTTATATATATGATGATGATGTGTACTGATACCTATTATGATTTTGATCTTTCACGGTCCACATGAGAGTGGTGTGAGATCTACCAGTGAGTGACCACTAAGATAGTGCCTCCACTGCACACAGAGGATGATACACTCCTAGAGTACATTCCCCCACCCTTTTTGAGGCAACATGAAAACCTCTTTGAGTTAGTAGTGAGATTAGGTGCAGCATACGAGAGTGCCACCAATCATGTCGACTAACTTCTAGAAGAGCTTTCAACACTTTGAGAATTTTGAGGTCCTACTAATAGCAAGATGGAGGATTCCTTATGAGTAGATATCTTAAGACTATAAGAGGAGCTTTCTAGGGTGCATGTAGACAAAGAGAAGATACTCCGAGAGTGTTTCGACGAACTCATATAGGAGGCGATAGTGATTAGACTAGAAGAGGGCCTACGAGAATCCATGAGTAGGTCATGATTGTATTGTATTATATCACAATAGCCATGAGCACCATCAGCCCCTGATGGATCTAGCAATCATAGACCATATTGGCATTGTATTCAGTGATTTATGTACTTGAAATTTTGATGATATATATGATATATGAGCATTGATGTGTATTCTTTTATGTTCTTATGTTGAATTAAATTTTAATGTGGTTTATTAAATATCCTTTATAAGAATGTTTAATAAAAATCTCCATGATTTAATGTTTATGTGGTCTAATTAAAACATGTTCAGTTTATATTAGATACTACATTGTGATGAAGCATACTATGTTAAATTAAATGCAACTATGACTTAATAACATTAAATGCATATAAGGATCTAAATTAACATAACACACAAGACTTTCTTTTGAATAGTACGCCAACTAAAGCAATAGTTCAAAACAATTGAACAAACGCTTTAGACTCTAAGACACACCAATATTATTTGTCAAAGAATGAAGCAATGTGAGATAAAATAGAACACCATATGCCTAATCTAACAACACTTCTTTAACACACTATTCAAAAGAGAGGATGTTATGCATAAAATTGACGCAAATGTGTGGAATTAATAGGTTCTTTTAGAGGTGTACCATCCATTTCCATTAATGTGTAGGCTCCAGGCCCATATTTTTATTTAATTATATGCTTGGTCCTAACCAATTAAGGTTGAATTTCCCTTTTTTTGTTTGGAAGAGAAGTGACATTATGTTGATTTCTGTATAACACCAAGTCACCATTATTAAATGCATGAGGGATGACATTATCGTTATAATTACTTTGCACTCTTTTGGAATAATCTTGGAGATTCTCAAGAGCGTTGATACAATGTTCATCAAGCATTTCAAGTTGATGCAATTGTTATTATTTATAAGTAGTATCATCAATAATCCCTCTAAGAGAAATTTGCAGTGAAGGAATCTCTAACTACAAGGGAATTATTGCTTCAACACCATAAAAAAGGCTATAAGAAGTATTTCTAGTAGATGTTCTAATATTTTTTTGGTAGGCCCACAACACATAACTTAGTTGAGTACTCCAAGACCTTTGTTATGTTTACTTACTATTTTTCATAGAATTTTCTCAAGATTCTTATTAATTTATTTTTATTTTCCATTCGATTGAGGGTAATATGGCATCAAAAATTGATGTTGAATATGAAAGGTTTCCAAGAATTTATTTACATCATTGTTCTTAAATGGAGTTCTGTTATCTAAAATCAATGAGAAAGGAAGTCCTAAGTGATCAATAATATGTTCCATTATGAAACAACATATTGCATTAGCTATCATGGAACGGAGAGGAATAGATTCTACCCATTTTGAAAAATAATCAATTGTAGTAATGATAGACGTATGTTTAGAGGAAGAAGGTGGTGATATGTTTTTGATCAGAGCCAAACCCCAAACCGAGAATGGCCAAATAAGAACTTCGGCATGAAGCTAGAAATCTAGAGCATTAATCAAATTGTTGTGTTCTTGACATTTATGATATTTCTTAACATAGGAAAAAAAATTATATTCCATATATCTCGAATAGTATCTTATACGAACTAGCTTTTGAACTAACAATCTTCCTCCAAAATTTCCCCCACAAGCACCTGCATGAGCTTCATCAAGTGTTATAGGGATATCAAATTGTTTAAGACATCTAATTAAAATTACATTAAATGATATTCTATATAACACTTCTACAAGGATTATATACTTAGATGCAAGTTTTCAAAGGCAAGCTCACGTATTCTTTGTTGTAGGATCAAGAAAAGTACCCTCTTTTAAATAGTTGAATATCATTGTGTACCATTCACTAGAGTTTTTTGTCTCGATTAAGAGAACTTCTTTTATTTTTTCATCTATCAATGGTTTAGGGATCATTTGGACTGTGAATGTGAAATCAAAAAAAGGATCATCAGAGGACACAAGGGAAGCAACACTTTCCATTATATTTGCAAGTCGATTATATTTTCGCGGTATATTGTCGATTATATATGAGTCAAATTTATCTAATAATGCCATCATGAGGTCTTTATATCAAATGAGCTTATCATGTTTTTCTTGATATGAACCATTTATTCTTTGAATGACTAATAGGGAATGACCAAATATAGAAATATGTTTGACCTCTAATGCTAATGTTGCATGTATGTCAACTTTTAAAGCTTCATACTCTATAGTGTTATTTGTACATAGGAATTTTAGACAAAAAGATATGTGAATAGTCTTACTTGAAGGAGGAATTATTATAGCTCTTGCTTTGGAGCCAATTTGACACTTAGAACTATCGAAGTACAATTCCCATGTTTCATTTTCTTTTTGAATAGTCAACATAGTTTTATCATGGAACGAGTCCATATTAGGTAATGTTAAGTAAGAGGGAGCATTAGCTAGTTAGTCGGTCGTGGACTGTCCTTTAATTTCCTTTTGAGAGAAAAATTTAAAATCAAACTCAGTTAACAACATAACCCACTTAGCTAAGCATCCTAACAAATCTATTTTAGCAAAAAAGGTGTTTTAAAGGGTCAAAATATTTCATCACATGAATTTATGTGTTTAATAAGTAGTGTCTCAGTTTACTAGGAGCAAATATAAGAGTCATACATTGTTTTTCTATTTGTGTATATCGTGTGTTGTAATCAACCAAGCTTCACCTAATGTAATAAATGGTATGTTCTCTACCACTATCGTCTTGTTGAGCCAACAATGCTACAAGAGCATGGCTTGATGTTTTTCTTTAAAGAATAAATGGTTTTTCTTGTATAAAGGGTTGTAAAATAGGTGGAGTAGCAAGATATTCCTTGAAACTCTTAAAAGCCTATTTACAATCCCCATTCCACTTAAACTTAGTCTCTTTCTTAAGGAGTTGCATAAAGGGTATTTTTTGATCTTCTAAGGATGCTACAAAATGATGGATAGCTTGAATTATTCCTTGTAAAGTACACAGTTGATAAATATCTTTAGGATGTGGCATGTTAAAAATAGCATGAATTTTCTTCATGTCCACCTCAATGCCTTTGTGATATACTTTAACTCCCAAAACATTTCCACTATCCACACCAAAGACACACTTTTTTGGATTCAAACTCATGTTATATTTTTCCATTCTTTCAAAGATTTTTTGAATGATATTCACATTGTCTTGTCAAGTTAAATATTTGAATAGAATATCATCAACATAATCTTCAAAAATCTTGTGTATGTAATCATGAAATATCAATGTCGTAGCTCTTTGATATGTTGCACTTATGTTCTTTAATCCAAAAGGAATAACCATCAAAAAAATAATTCCAAAATATGTAATAAATGCTATCTTGTATTGATCTTGAGCATTGATACAGATTTGATTATATCTAAAAAAAATGTCCATGAATTACAACAAAGCATGTCCCATAGTTTAATCTATTATCATGTCAATATTAGGAAGGGGAATCATCTTTTAAAGATGCTTTATTCAAATCATGAAAATCCATACACATCCTAATATGATTATAAGGTTTTATGACTGCAACAATGTTCAAGATTCAAGGAGGATAATCAATAGGTTGTGTCAAACCAACTTCAAGAAGTTTCTCAGTCTTAGCTTTAACCAATAAAGATAGCTTAGGATTCATCTTTCATATTTTCTATCTTATTGGTTTAGCATCATCCTTAAGAAATATGTTGTGTGTCACTATCTTAGCATTGATACAAAAAATGTCCAAATAAGTCCAAGCAAAAATTTCATGAAACTCATGTATTGATGTTGTGTGATCTTATTTTTCATCGTCATCAAGGAACTTTCCTATTTAAATAACTATTTTTTCATTAGTTGTATCCATCGGTATGTTGGTTGTATCTCTCAAAGGAAGTGCATTTTGTTTCAAAAAATTTAAAGTATGCTTGTCTTTATCATAATCAATGTCATTAACTTCATTTTCTTCATCCACTTGTTTGGTAGTAACGTGCATCACAAGTGACCCATTTTTCCTTAGGAGGATTAAATGACTTGTCATAAACTCCTAACATTTCTTTTAAACCTTAATCATCCTCAAAATATTCCAATGATTCTTCACATGTTGTATCAATCAATTGAAGATGCTTCAAAGTGAGATTTGGCTTAGGGGAGTTACAAATGACAGTAGTGATTTTGAGTGAGGGTCTTTGTGTTACTTTCATTATCTTTGAAGGACAATATCCAAGACCACTTTTTGTTTCTTGTGTGTTAGGCTCTATAGGAACACGGATGCGTTATTCTTTTCTTCCACATCCTTTTCCACTATAACCAAGTTATTTCACAAGCTCATAACCTCTTCCATAAATTTTCTCCATCTCTTTCAGATTCAATGGTTGTTGTCTCATCAAAGTTGATTGTATAACGTGTGTCTTCTTCTAGAGTAGATAAAGTAGATGCTTGTGAGTTTTCTTTAGAATTTTCCATTAATATTATCATTGGCTATTTTTGTTATTTGGTTTCTTTCGTTGTAATTTTGTATTCTCCCATGAATGTTGGTGTGAAATCTAAGGAACCCCAATCATCTTCTAATAACTTAGTGACTTCATCAATGTTTTGCTCTTGTTCTTCATCCTTCGTGATTTCCACTTGTGATTTTGGTATCAATGTTCTCATAGAACTTTGTTTATCCTTCTCGGCATTCAAACAACTTTCAGGTTCGGGATTGACCTTGAGTGTGTAAATTTTTTTATTATAGATGTATATTTCATGATACGATGAAGGGTTGAAGTCATAGCATTCATTTCATGAATCCATGGTCTCCCCAAGAGGAGATTGTAAGAAATATCACGAGGCATAACATGAAACAAAGTTTGTAATGTTACTTTCCCTATTTTAATAGGTAATATGATGACTCCAAACGGTTTTTTCCTATATTATCAAACCCATGAATAGATAAAGATTCAGGGATAGTGTAACTCTTATCCATATGAATCTTCTCCAAAAGGCTCACACTACACACATTAAGGGCCGAACCATTGTCAACAAGGGTTCTCTTTATCATGATTTTATTAATAAAGGATATTATCATGAATGCTTCATGTCATTTTTGAACTTCCAAGGAGAGTAACTCTCTTTGGTGAAAATAATATCTAAATTAACCTCATTCATTACTTAAACTAGTGTTGCCACATCGTTTGAATTTGTATTAGGAAGAACCATAACTTGTTGCAAGGTTGTTTTAAGCATACCATGGTAATTCGGTGAAGCTTGAATAAGATCCCATAGGCATATGTAGTGGGTTTATAATTAAGTTGTTCAATAAGATCGTACTCCTTCCCACCATTTGAAGGTAAACATGGAGAAATAGGCAAGATAAGTTGAGGAAAATGTAATGAAACATGAGTGGTTTTTTGTTTCCTATTATTCCTTGTATTGTATGTGTGAGCAATGGTATTATAATCTGTTTGTTGTGAAATATTGTTATTGTCAAGTGAATTCTTGTTTTTAGGTGGTTTGAGGATGAGCATGGGTTTTTTTTTAGCTTGACATTGTTGTGAGGGGGGGTAAATGATAAGTTGAGGTGTGATTGTGTCAACGTCTCTTTCTTTCAATTTTTCATGACAAGCATTAGTGGATGAACCTTGTGAGATGAAATCATCAAGGGCTTCATCTAACATATCAAAGTCATCACTACTAAAGGGCTTGAGGAATAGGCAGAACATGGAAAAAGGGATTTGACATAATCAAATAACTATGATTTTTCCAAGAATGTTTGTTTCTTTTGATATTTTTGGTTTTTGTTTTCATTTCCTAATAATTGAAAAATGTAAACTAATCTATCTAATGATGCAATAATGTTGGAAACGAAAGAAAAATATAAAAATCTAATGTTACTTTTAACTAAAATATGCAAGAAATGTTTTTCCCAATGTTTCAAAATCTAACTAAATGAATAAAAAATTAAATGTACAAGAAAGTTGTTTTAGAAAACTAATTCTCAGGTCTGATAACATAAATAAAAATATAGATCAAAGACTAATAACCACTAAGAAATTATGTTGAAAATATTTGTACAGGAACTCATTCACCCTAAGGTGAATGGGTCCCAAATTAGGGCTTTTAAAATTTGACATTTGTATTCCTGAGGTGATCCTATGTGTTTGTTGTTGTTGATCTATAATAGATAGTGTTGTAACAGATTTTCTAGATTTTATGCTTCTTAATGCAAGTTTGACTAAGTTTGAATGATGAACAATGTGACTAATTCTAATGTGTAATATCAATCTAAATGATTGAATAATGATTTCAATGGTAACACTATGCAAAACAAACTCAAATCTAATGCATTTTTTCTAGTTTTTAGTAATTTTAAGCAATGCAAACATGCATATTTAACCCTAAATGCAATGTTCACTAATTCAAAATTAAAGAACCCTAAATGTAATGAAACTAATGTAAATAAAATGGAAACTTTTGCAAAACTAAGATCTAGGGTCAAAGGGACTCCATTTTTTTATAATTTTTTTATACAAGATCAAGTTCACCAAAATGAAACAAAGAAAAATAGGATGGTATAGGTCTGTCCTAAAATGGAAAAGTAGATCCAAAGAGAGATGAAGGGGTCCTATCTTTCCTCATTTCATTAGGAAATGAGATCCACATAATGAAATGACAATCAACCCTTAGGTGAATCAAATCAAAGTGTAAATATGCAAATTTCCCTTTTTACTAGGATGGGGTCTAGGCCAAATAGAACTTTGGCGAGAAATGTTTCAAATAGAAAAATAATTCAAAATTAGATCTAAAAATACAAGGATACATACCTACAAATACAAGGTTATTTTATCAAATCAAATCAAAGATTCACTAGATTTTCAAGAGAACCTTCAAAAGAGCTAACATTATGATCAAGGGAATTCAAGAGTAGATTTATCAGTGATTTATTGCAGAAATCAAGATCTCAAGAATCATGTAAAAGTATCAAGCATCATGCATGTTCTTGGAGCTATCATTATGATGTAGCTTTCAAAGATCAAGTCAAGCATTTAAAGCATCAAGATCCACATCATTGAAACCATTTCATGCAAGATCAAGATCAACATTTTAGCATTCCAAAGGTTTATTCAAGGGTTTAGTGAGTGGTAAAATAGCATTGTACATTCATCACTCCTTTCATGTTTAATTATTTCAATTCAAGGTTTAATTACCTAAATGCGGTTTGACTAAGGAAAACCCCCATTGACCCAAAAAGAAATTTCCCTCTTGTGTTTGTGTTACAGATTTTAGGTTGAAGAAGGATTGAAGTTCTATCAAAGTGCAAGATTGGAAAAGTTGTCAAAGTTGTAAACAAATTCTAAGTTGTCATCAATTCATAGAATGTCACCTACATATTTGATTTCAAACTTCTCAACATTGCAACTCAGATTAAAAAAAAGCTACAGATTGACATCAGAGACTCCTGGAAGTTGGTTGAAAAACCTAACTAGAGACCCATTTTGCGATGGGTGAATGAGTCCTAATTTTCCTCCTAAAACTACCTTTTGGTGACTAGTACATAGTGTTCTATCCTTCTTAGATATGAAGTAAGTTTTATGTTTCTATTAGTATTGAGCTTTAAATTGTTGTTTCAAGTTTGAATGAGCATAATTGAGTATATTTTCTACTTTTAGTTTTTCTCCCAAAAGTTTTTTTTAGGTTGATACCCTCATCCTCAAGCATAAAGAAAGTTGTAGATTCCCTCATTGAGTTGACTCACCTAAGTATTGTAAGTCAATTCTTTGTGCGGAACTCATTTCCTAATGAAATAGTGAGAAATAGGTCCATCTACATCTACCTTTTCAAATTGGGGAACCTTGCATTTCTCCCTTCTAAACATTCCCCTACTTTTCACCATTTCATTTTGGTGAAGCTGATTTTTTACAAAAATTTGTAAAATTTGGAGTCCATTCAAACCCTCGATCTAGGATTTGCATTGCTTTGTGTTGCATTGAATTGATTTGTATCTCATTTAGGGTTCTTAAATTGCATTACTTTGCATCTCATTTAGGGTTTTAGGTTTGCATTTCATTATTTAAAATCTACAAAATTCAAAAATTTCATTCATTTTATAAATTGTTTACATAACATTGCATGACTAGTCACTTAAATCAGAAAATTGAATCAAAATTACATTTCAAATTAGGTCTTTTTGCTTGTCATTTAGCATCATTTTACACTTTCATTTAGATCTAATTTTTCATAAATCTAAAATTGTAACTACCTGTTTGCAACTAGAATCTAAAAACAAAAATATCAACTCAAAAATCTATAATTCAATTTTTCAAAACCCTAAAGTAGGACCCATTCACCCATGGGTGAATGAGTCCCTGATCAAGTTTTTTTCTAATTTTTTGGACTTTAAAAACCCTTTGTCTACATTCTTTGTTTTTGTATTCGGGTTCTTGTTTTATTTTCCATAATTTATGTTTTCTAAAATTATTTACATTAAGGTTAATTGGTCAATTCAAGTGCATTTAAAAACTCAAAAATTGAATTATAAGACATCATTTTATGTTTTTGTGTAGTATAATCAGAACATTATCTTGTCTAAAATCTGGAAATCGCTATCTCTTTTCACATACTTGCATTTCATTTCATATTCTAGAGTGTTTGATTGCATTTATCTAGTGCCTACTCTCCATTTTGGGTGCACCTTAGGTTTTTTAAACTTGTATGAGCTTCACAACCTGGCATCCTATAGTCAATGTTGTTATGAGATGTAGTTTGAAACTCATGTCATCTCGCAATACATCACTCATCGTGGATCTTGGGTTTTCTAACTCTTTCACTCATAGTGTTGACACTATTAAATGCACTATACACCATACCCTTGAAACTTAATTTCCTATAAATTCCTTACCAACAACTAATGTGACTAATGTTCAATCAATGGTTGCTAATGTCACTCAAAAGAACTTAAGAAAAATAGATGAAGAATTTGAAAAATTGCAAAACTTTATGAGTTTTGAATACATTGTTGGTACTATGATTCCTATCATAGATAACATGAGGAGAATTATTGAAAATGAAAAAGGAATAGAAGTTATGTGTAGCATACCCCATATCATTAATAATCATGGCCCTACTTAATGACTAGTTGTGCTCAAGCTTTGGGGTATAGCCACAAGGTGGAAATCCAATTCCTCCTTCCATAACCATGAACTATATTTGGACATACACCAATCCAATTGTTACTACAACCATACAACCTACTAGAAATATCAATACTAACTTAGGTATTTCCACTGGGAATCCCTTTAACTTTGAGCTTTAAAATCTCATATCTCCTAATTCATCTCCCCTCACAAAGTTATAATTCACTTGTCCTTCAATCACATATACACCTCCACCTTATTCACCTCCTTCTCACAGCACAAACAATGATCCAATCCTTAAAACCAACTCCTACAAAGTGTTTCATCCCTCCAAGAACAAATTGCTACATTGAATCAAAATCAAAATGGCCAACCTTCATAATATGTCAAAATAAACCCCTTAAATCCTTGGAGATATTGAGAACACAAATGCCACAAGGTATAGAGATTCCTATATTTGAGAAATATGGTGGTAAAGGAGATCCTGTTATCCATGTTTCCGCATACATAGCTTTTTGTAGTGACTTCATTTTTTAGGATAAACTCTTGGCTAAACTCTTCCCTAGATCCTTGAAAGACACTGCCTTGGAATGGTTTTGTTCCTTACTGAATAATTCAATACATTCATTTAATGAATGTTTTGATACCTTTCTTAATAATTTCCAATTGCACATTGGTCCTAAGATGACCTTAGCAGATTTAACGAAATGTAAGAAAAATGATGATGAAAAGGTCACTAACTTTATCGCCAGTTATCAATTTCTTTATTCGCAAATCAACATTAGGATTTCCGATCCTAATCTTCAATGAATGTTCATTGAAAATTTGCAAAATAAGCTTCAAGATAAGATTGGGATGATGAAATTTCCCTTCTTCACATAATTGTGTGCTAACCTTTGTGATTATCAAAATTCGGTTAGTAGTTGTGAAGTGAAAATTCCCTCTAACCATCCTAAAAAATCTAAATCCACGCCTCAAACTAACTACCAATCATTCAAGAAACAAAATAAGGGCTGTATACAACTCAATGCTCCATAACCAACTCAACATGTTGACACCCAAGTGGTTGCTATAAACATGACAAATCCATATACATTTGGGGAGAGGAATAGACAATTTACCCGTCTACCTAATACCCTTCATTCCATCATGTTGTAGCTCTTGAATAAGAATTTAATTTCCTTACCTCCTATTAGAGCTCCTAATCCTACTAATCCTTTACCTCCAAACTATAGAAAAAATTCCTTTTTCCATTATCATCAAAAAAATGGACATGATACGAAACATTGTAATTAGCATCTTAAACATATTATTTAAGAACTCGTTGATTCTAATCACATTCAAATTGGTGGTTTCAATGATCAAGGTAATAATTCTATCACCCCTCTCAACAAAATTGCAAATCTTTACCAATCTTATTCCAAATCATAACATCTCCTTTTTCAAAGCTAGTGAAAGCAAGAATGATGTGATGAGTGTTGACATGAATAATAGCAACTTGAATGATAATCCTATAGATAGTATGATTGGAATCATTGAACTTCAACCTTGTAAGGTCCTAATCAATATGTCCCTTTACATTTCTTTCTCACAAAATGGCATACTTAAACATGCACCTAATAGTCCTCTTTACATTTTTGGGAGAGTCAATGACAAGCCTACTAATGGGATATCAATTGATCCGATCTGCTAGAGAATGTGATAACCAAAGAATTCTTATTTATGCATTAACTTTATCAAGATACTTTACAAACAATCAAAAGCATGGATCAAAACACATAATGGTTTTTTTCCCTACAATAGGTTTGATAACTCTCCCATTAAAAGTTAGACCAAAACAATTGAATTTCTCATTCTCCATCATCCTAATGACAAACCAATTTCATGTGAAGTTACGCTACCCATGGCTTCACTCAATGAAATTTGTCCTATTGGTAGTGCATAAATGCTTAAAGTTTCCATTTGGAAAAGAGATCTTTATTGTGCACCATAGTGGTTTTTATAAAAATGTCTTCACATGGGAATTTCTCATTGGATTTTTTTTTTCCCAAACCTATAAAACCTATTAGGCCTCATGAGGACTTATTTTTCATATCTTATCCAAATTTTAAGGAAAAGAGCATAGAAAAGTTACCCCTTAGTAATATGCCTCAACCCATGATTGAGCCTCCTATCCTTGATGAAACCATGATTGAACCAAAAGCCCTTCCAAGTAACCAAGACCAAAAAATAGCAAATCCTCCACTTATTCCTATAAGAGACCACAAGATAACCAAATAAGTCTCATTTTGCCTCCTAAAATCAAACAAGTTTATAACATTAAAGAGAAATTGGTTGAACAACCTCCCATGGTTCTTTCTATTTCTCCCTTGTGAGAAGAAAAGAAACCTATGGTTGATAAACTTGCTCCTACACAATCACAACTCAAAAATAGAACAAAAAGAAACCAAAATGATAGAGTGTAGGTGTAGATGTCATGTTATTGCTTATCTGATATAAGCAAAACATGAATCAACAACTCAAAATCAAACAACTCAAGAAATGTATGATGACTCTCCACCTTCTCCACAACAAGAAAATACTATATCTTGACCACAACAAAAAAATCCTATATCTTGACCACAACAAGAACATGCACCTTCCATGGATATTATCATTAGACCTCTTACTGTAATTAACTTGTATGATGATGATGAGACTACTACGATTGATGGGGAAGTACATAATAAGTTGAACTTATTGATCTCCTCTTCCATGAGCTTAGATGATATCAACTATGATGATCCTCCTAAAAAGAGTGACTCACCACGTGTTGACCCTGGTGATGTTCCTAGTACAACACTTGTTTTTGTCCCTTTGGCTATTTATCCACCTTTTGCATATACCGAACAAGATTGGAATGTGGATGACCTACTATAGGTTCACTCGCATGTTCTCTACTAGTCTTTTTATTTGTCTTCTTTTTATGTTCTCTTTGTGTGATTGAATGTGCATAATGTGATCCCTCATATTGTTATGTTTGATATGTCTTTATGTTCACTCCTCTATTTGTACCTACATTCTTATATATGTCATAAAACTTTATCTTTTCTCTTGTCTTGTGTTTTCCTTTTGGGGATGATGCAAGGCATTGAGACATTTAAGTCTCTTCCATGTTGACCCAATTTTTATTTTTATTTTTCACTCTTTATGTGTCATTCTTCCAGTTCTACAATTATTTTGGGGAATGATGGCATTTCTGAGCTCCATAATATCATTGTAGCAAAGAAATATGTTGACCCCGAATCCATGGATCTCTTATGTGTTTGGGATTTTATTTGGGTGTAACCCATTTTCATGAAGTAGCTTCATTTGGAAACATATGCTTGACATAGGACTTTCAAAGTAGTGATTTTTTTAGTGGCTAATAGTTGAAATTTGAGAATAAAAAATTAGCTAATAGTTTGAGTTGTAATGCGACATGAATCGCCACATTTTTTCAAAGTTTTATCTTAGTCCTATTTAAATCACCAAATAATTTATTTTATAATAAAAAAATTCTCAATAATTTGCCATGATTAGATTAGATTCGCCTAAATTTTATAAGTTATAGTAAAAATCTATATTAATTCACTAATTGTATATCATAATCAATAGTTGCTTTAAGTCCATATTTTCATTTTTTTGTTTCCACCATTGATCTAAAATATAATCTAATTTCCCTCATTGTATTTTACAATGTAAAACGTACTCACGATCTATACTTCTCATGAGGCCTGAAATTTCTTTTGATTTGTTGATCTTAGAAGATGAATGATCCAAAATAAATTTTGGGCCCAATAAGAATTATAGATTATGGGTAAATTTTACCTTGTGGAATACAATTAGGTCTATTACATTATATTTTAAATCAATGGTGGAAAGAAAATATTATAGTCTACCCTTAAACCCATTAATAATTTGCATCCTTGTGTCCATAATTTTCCATAAGAATTGTTTTTTTTTAAATAATATAGATAACTTATTCAAATTTTTACGTCAAGTTGTCTAACTCTGATTTTCTATCTTTTTATTGTCACTTAAGGGTCTGTTTTTTCCATGATGATCCTGCACATACCCATATAGAAAACACAAAAAATAGGTAGAACTATGAGATCTCTTTAAAGAGAGTCACCTTGTCCTTTTTCTTGTTGATATATATTTAAAAATAATGTACAGTACTAGGATTTTCTTATGTGAGTGATCCCACAATAATGGGTTACACTTTTTGGCCAAACATGACATTAGAATCAGTATTTTTCCCCAGATCTTCACTTTCTTATACCTATAGAAGCTAAACCATTAAGAATTTGAAGATGAAGTAAACTAGTGATTGGTGAGATTTTGTGTGTAGATTATAAGTATATGTTTTTTTTTAAATTAAAAATTAATTATGAATCTTTTTATGTATTTTTTATTAACTTTTTTTTTACTAAACAACATTTTCAAAAAGTGATGTTTACTTTCAGTTGCATAACTTTTTTCTAGAAAGGATACAATTCTAGTTTTTTAAGTACATATTTTTCACATCAGTATCTAAGGCATGGATATTGTTTCATAATTTTTTGTTGCATACATATTTTTTAATTAATTTTCTAAGTCAGAGTAATTATAATTTGGATATATTATACTTTCAGTTGCATAACTTTTTTTGTATGCATTTGAATTAACTCATTTTTTTTTGTTGGAATAAGGACATCAATAGCTAGTGGACATGCATTTTTAGAAAAAAAAATCTCTCTTTTCCTATTTTTTTGTATGTGTGAAACAAAAACCTCGATGTTTATTGAAAAACCTACATTCACAAGAAATAAAAAATAAATATAATAATAAAATTAAATATATTTAAAATTATACTTTTTTGGAAGCTTCTAATAAGGAATACATGCTTACAAAAGATAAATTTTAAATGAATTCATTTGATCTCCCAAAATATAAATCAAAACTGGATTTTTTTAGCAATTTGATAAGTGTAGAGGAGACTCCATTATAGGAATGGTTTAAAACTAGTGGGTTTCTATCCAAGGGGGTTTGATTTAAGTGGGTTTGATCAAATCCTCTTCGATTAAAATCCTTTCAATGGAACATTTTTAAGGCTTAAATCATTATATTTTCTAAAAATATATGATTTCAACAAAAATCGGGATGTCCCAGAAAGTGTAACCCATTATTGTGGCAGCACCCATGTCTATGATCATTCTTGGCCCCTCTTGCATCATATTGTGCTCTTTGCACAGGATTTTTCTCTTTTCCTATGTGTACGACCGCATTTATTACAGATTTTTGTTTTAATATACCTTCAACTGACTCTAACCCAATAGTTCTTGTTGGTGTTGGTGGTTTGACGACTCTGCTTAATGGGTCCTCCTTCGAACAAATGACACTAAAAATTTGTTCCAAAAGTGTTTCATAAGGTAAGTCTTTCGACTCCCCAGTTGATGTGGTTTTACCATTGCCTGAGTTTGATTCTATTTGTAAATGGCTTGAGCAACATACCCTTGTTGGGTACTTTGTGGAGAGGACTCCACCTAAAAGTGTGCTTAAAGAATGGGTCCACAAGGCCTAGGTCCCTCATGGGGTATGTCTTGATATGGTCCAGAGTTTAACAAAGGGTTTTTTCCTTTTCTATTTTGCAGAGGTCAGCCATGTTCAGGCAATCTTGAATCATGGTCCCTGGTATGTCAAGTCTTCTCTTTTGGTTTTCCAATCATGGACCTGGGACTTCACTATCTCATATGACACCAAGTTGTGGGTCATATTCTTTATTGAATTTCCAAGGCTACCTTTGCCTTGTGTGCCTTTTTAGAGTCATATTGTGTCCTCTCTGGAGAAGGTCATTTGTATTGAGCCAAATACGTTTTTCCAGGCTCGACCCCAAAAATAGGTCTCTATGGAGGTAAACCTTTCACAAGATTTGAAAGACTCCATTGACATAAAAATTCAAGATTTTTGACATACCTAGAAGGTTGCTTATTTTAATCTTCCAAACACGTGTTATAGATGTCAGTTCGTAGACCATAAGATCAAGGACTTCCCTTTGGCAATGCCTCGTACTCCTTCTCCGCCGTAGGAATCTAAAAAACCACATCAGGCAAATAATTCTTCTACCAAACAAGTGATGAGAAATGGACCATGGTTACAAACCATAAACACAGGTCTAATGGCTCTAGGACGGTCTCCAAAGTCCTTGAGCCTATTAAAGACGTTTCAAACCCTTCGGCGAAAGGGAAAGAAGCTTCGATCTAAATTGACAATATTCTGGCATGACCTAGGTTGGAGGCTATGCCTCGGCCTACTACCATTATGATGGCACAACCAAAAGCAGCTCCTCTCGTTATGGGATGCCAACGGTGGTCTCACAGTCCTTCTCCGCCATTAGAAGAAAGAGAATATATTCGGGGGAAATAGAGACATTCTTCTCTGAATATTCCCATTAGGTCAGTTCTGCCATAATTTTTACAAAATCGCTTCTCTACTCTTGATGAGGAGGACCCAGACTCCGATGATATGGAGGATTTTCACTCATGAATTTCCTCTCATGGAATGTTCGAGGTCTAACAGACCTCTCTAGGAAGTATTTTGTTAGGGATACTTTGTATAATTATACTGGTATTGAAGTGTTTTTTCTCCAAGAAGTTAATTTTTTTGGTTTTTTACTTGCTTTAGCTTGTCATTCTATTTGGCCATCCAGTCATATGTATTGTACTACTCATGATGCTGGACATGGCAGAGCTATCACCCTTTTGGCCCCACAGTGGCATTCTTGTGTGGTTGACCATGGGTCTAACCCCACACATCGGCTCATCTGGATCCTTCTCAATATTGATAATCACTTTTTTGGTATTATTAATGTTTATGTCTCTAATGATGTTGTGGAAGACTCTTTGCTTTGGTGTTGGATTGCTGACTCATTGTTAGCTGCTACTTAGTTGTTGTGTGGGGATTTCAATATGGTTAAGATGGTACATGATAAAGATGACACTCTACCATTTAGATGGGAAGCTAGCAAACGGGAGGGATAGTTTTACATGCTTAATAAATTGGGGCTCTTTGATCCCAATATTGATCGTCCCCATTCTCATTCCCTTTGGCATAGTTGGTGTAATTACAGAGCTACCTATGACAAGATATTTAAGTGCCTTGATCATGCCATGATCTCAGCTCAATCTTTCTTCTCTTTTGATAGCTCTTCTCTCTCGATTAAGCCATTAGTGGATGTGACTTTGTCAGATCATTTCTCCATTTCTTTTCACATTGAATGGGAGACAAGACAACCTCAAGCCTGCAAAACATAGTTCTTTTTTAACACTCCTCTATTTTTTCATCATCCCATGTTGGCCCACATTCAGAGAGTTTAGAATTTTGAGTGCATGTCAGCTCATAATACAGGCTAGATTAATTGGTGGAATGATGATATCAATCACATGACAAGTTTTTGCACATTTATGGGTGTCAGCTGGCCCTTTTTTGTCAGTGGCCTTATGAGGCTACCATAGTTGACCTTCACTCAGCTATCGAGGCTCTAGTGGCTAGCCCTTTCTCCCCATCATTGCAAGTTAGAGTGGAAAAATTAAAACACAAAAAGCAAGTTGCACAAAATTATGTTGCTAGAGGTGTGCAAATCAAAGCTAGACTACACTGGTTAAAGATTGGCAACTGTGCTTCCAAGTATTTTTTTCTGGCTCTACATGTTAGGCACTCTTCTCCAAGCATCAAAAAATTAAAGAGGGATCCTAAGTGCTCTCTGAGATACATGACATTCTCCAAGCCTATGTTCGACATTATGAACAAGTTTTCACTGCTCAAGATTACATGTCAAAGCAATAGCAAGCCCTTTAGGATTTTCTTGTTGTTGTGTCAAATAGGCTATCTTCAACCCAAAAAACTTTTTTGTGAGCAATTTCTCACATTTGAAGACTTGAAGAAAGTCGTTCAGTCCATGGCTAATGACAAGACCCCTGGGATTGATGGTTTCCTTTGTGAGTTTTACAAGGCCCTTTGGGATTGTGTTGGACACGATTTGCATAAGGTTTATCTTGAGGCTTTTCATTCCAAATCCTTGGGTAATATAATTAACAAAGAAAATATTAAATTCATACCTAAGCCTGAAGATCCCGAAGATATTTGTAATTGGCAGCCTATCACGCTCCTCAATATGTCTTATAAAATCATTACCAAAGCATTGGCGTTGAAAATTTGTCATCTTTTGCCTTAGATTGTGCGCCCATAAGAAACTAGTTTTATCAAGTCCACATTTATTTTGGATAATATCATTATTACGTGGGAAGGTATGGAGTGGGCTAGATGTTTGAACCATAAAGCTATTTTTCTCAAGATAGACTTTGCTAAAGCCTTTCACCGCATTGAGTGGCCCTTTTATTCTAGCCATGTTGAAATCATTAAGGTTTGGACCTAACTTCATTCAACCTATCAAAATGATTTTTTTAGATGCCTCTACTTATATCTCCATTAATGGTCGTCAGTCTCTTTCCTTTGGTCTTTTTCGCTCCATTTGGCAAGGATGCTTGCTTGCTCCTTCTCTTTATGTTATTGTTGCCGAAGGATTTGGCTATCTATTGGACAATGCGGTCTCTCAATGGTGTGTCAAAGGCATCACTCTGGCTAACTCCCAATCTCAACTTGTGAATGGCCATTTGTCGATGACTCCTTCCTCGCCCTTCTAGAGGAAGAAAACAATATCAAGGTGGCCCTTGATTGTCTCAACATTTTTTATCTTGCATCTAGTTCTACTATCCAGTGGCATAAAACTTTATGCTACAGGCAGTCTATTCTGCCCACTCCTCATTGGTTCCAGTAGTACAGTTGGAAATAGATTAGACCAAGGGAAATCTTTCAGTTTTTGGGGCATTCCCTTTGCCTTCCAAGCTTCTCCAACTGATTTGTGACAAGTTGTTTTCTTTAGGATTGAGAAAAATTTGGCCTATTAGATAACCAAGCCTCTCTGTCTAGCAGGAAAATTTCAAGTGTGCTCGAAGATTCTAGTGGCTACTCATGTTTATTACTGGACTCTTGTTGGGTCCCTTCAAAAGCTTCTTATGCTAGGCTTGAAAAGTTGCTTCAAAAAATTTTGTGGGCCTATGTGGAGTCCCATAGAGGGTTTCACCATGTTGTTTGGGAGTTTTTTTGCCTTCCTAGAAACTCTGGAGGGCTTGGTTTTCTCTCCACTCAATGAAAAGAGACTACCTTGTGTGTGAAATGGATAATTAGAGCCCTTACTAGAGATGAAGCCTAGAAAATTTTCCTCATGAATTGCATTCAATCTGGCTTTCTTGTGCATAGACCTACCTAGAAGGGGATGGACTTTCAAACCCTTCTAGTCATGAAGGAACCAATCCAAATGATGGATTCTTTCGTGGTCAAGAGCATTTGGAAAGCCTGAGAGGTGGTTAAGCCTTGGCTCCATTGGGTCAGATCTAGTTTCTGTAATTGCTTTCACTCAATCAACAAAATGTTTGGTGGTTTCCTCTCTTTGCTAGTAATGGTCAACCTTTGGCCAAGTCACCTTGGCTTAAGGCACTAAGGTTCCACAAGAAAGTCATTCAAACCTTGTAGTAAGTGTTTCATAGACCCACAATGCGCATTATGTTGTGGGAAGATTTTAGTGTGCTTTACAGACTTCAAAACCAAGACCTTGATACTTATGATGGTTTGGTGAATGCTATTCCAACAGATTGTCTTCATAAGGTGGGAATTCATGGGTCCAAGCCCTAGTGGAAGGACTGGAAGTGGTACCCAGACACCCCTTTCAGGAATTACAAGCCTAGGCTTGGCTATATGTGGCTATCGCTGCATTTTTCAATGATCGACAGTCTTAACCAAAGATGGCTTCTCCTATCCTCCGTTCATGTCTAGCGAAAAATATTCTCTATCATTTGGTCTACAAGTATTGAGCTGAAACTTTCCCACTTTGCTTGGTGTATTCTTTTCCAAGACTTTCTTATGGGATCTCGGCTTGTTCATTTGGGGGTCTAAGACCCTCGATGCCCTTTTTGTGGGCAAGCTGAGTCTTTTAAGCATCTCTTATGGTTTTGTACTAGAGCTCAACAATTTTCAACTTGGATTCATGACCTCTTTCAGCCTTTCAGACTGGAGCCCTTCTCTTGGCATATGGTTTTGTTAGGAGACTCCCTCATACTTCCTGCTAAGTATACCCAACTTTGACACACTTTCAAAGTGGAAATCCTCTTCAATATCTTGAAAGATAGAAATGTCTGCATATTTGCTAAAACCCAAATGGATAAAAATGTTTCTTTGTATTCTAAAGCTATTATTAATTCTAATGTGCTCTTACAGATTCAAGTTCAAGCAAACAAGATTGTACTTGAGGTGGCTCACCTTCAGGTGTTTTTGGATCATTGGAGCAATGCACTGTGCACTGTGGCTCGGGTGCTAGCTTTTCCCACCCCTTCCCATGATCGATCTCCCTCTCGAGGCCAGTAGCGGAGTGGCTTTGCTCACCCCTGCTCTCTACCCCCTCTTCAGTGTGGTTCCTACCTTCTTCAACGGTCTCATTCTTCTCCTTCGTGATCTGGCCAAGGGTGGCCATCTAGAGGAGTGGCTGGGAGAAGCGGTGGCGGTTCTAGGTGGCCCTCTAATGATATCCTTGCTTTTGACTCTGGTTGGATAGACTTTGTTAAATTTTTTTGCATCTAGCGCTTGCAATCTCGCCTTGACGTGAGGATAAAGAAGATAAAGATAAAAGTATTGATGATGGTTGTGGTCCTCCTCTTGATGTCATTCCAGACCCCATTGATGTATGGGAGAAAAACTAGGATGAGAGAGACCCTCCTAGCTTTGTTGTTATTGTTTTGGCCTCTTAATGACTTTTTTATGTTTGTAATGTTGGACATCTGAGCTAAGCCCATGTGACTATTGATTTTTGGTTTTCTGCACACTGCCCATGTTACTCTCGGGATGTACCTTCTTACCACTCACCTTTTTTTTGTGGATGTGTATTTTAATCTTTATTAATAATATAAATTAGTGCCTATTCATACAAAAAAAAATGTACACATTAGTATGATTTCTTGGGCACGACCCTTGCTCTCCTAACCATGTACTTCATCGACGTACATCATGCATAAGGTGAGAAAGAGACAAGGCACACAAGTTACAACTTTTTTTGCCAGACTTGTGAGAAATGTTGCGCTTTGATTCGAGATCTGCAAATCGTGGCCAAAGGGATGTATTTCTCTTGCGAGAAAGGCCTCGAGCTAGTAGACACAAGGCGCTTCAAAAATGGAGCATGGCTTTTTGAGTGAACAAACCTGCACATGGTGCGATATTCCAACACCAATGATTGCACATCCCTCTACAAATGGTTTGCAGGTTAAAGCCCTACGACCTAGCAAAGTGTTGGTTCAAGCGCAGGTCTCCTTATGCTATGTGTGGCCAATACGTAGGTCTCTTAATTCAAATCATGGCCAATTACAGATCGTGGTAGTGGCAGATCAATGCAACTCAAATATAGATCGCTACCCACCAATTCGAGAGTCATTTAATGCCTCAACGCTTATGATGACTGTTCAACTTTCCATAATGAAGAACTTGCAGTGAAAAGGTTGCAGGCGCCTATGTGGTTATTCAAGCGGCCGCCACTGAGATTATTCATGCCCTTTGTGATTAGTCAATTGTGAACTACAGAAAGAAAAACTCCTACAAATTAAATCGTAACCTTCAATTGAATCATGCCTCGACTTTCAAAAGGAAGTTTGCAGCATCCAAATGAAGGGGCACAAAAATTGTGCCCAACTGCACAAAGGTTGAAATGGGGATGATGAAGGTGAGTCGTCTTTGCAATGCAAGCGCCAGCCTAGAAATTGAAATGCTTCCACAAATGCAGGTTTTGGTCTGCTATTGCAAGCTGTCAAATGATGATATCGCAAGAAATGACAACCTGCATCCAAACTTTGACCTAGGCGAACTTAGAACTTATGTCGTGGCCTGTTAATGTATGGCACGGGTCTGAAATCCTCAAGCATGTGAATTTTATTGGTGGTTGCATAGGGAAAAGGTGAGGCACAAGCCTCTACACAAGCAAATCACAACCGAGATTGGTGGCATTGTTTCCACACCTATTTATGTGATTGATGTCTTTCTTTCCATGCCTGTTTATGGCGATCGCGATTGCTGATGAAATAAATAGTTGCCTTTAGATGCACCAAACAACTGCCTCCAATGCCTCAAGGATATGCGTACAGCGTAAGTAAAAAATTGACTACTTCAATGAAGAAATTGTGCCTAGAAACAGAGGAAAATTTGCCTCCAATGCAACATTCCATGCCAAAACATAGCTCTCAAACCCAACCGCATTTCTGAAACAATGCCACAAACACAAGGAGGAATTTGAGCAATCACGCCAAACTTTGAAATACGGGTGGGGTCGATTTGAACTAAGAAACAATAAAAAAATTCACCTTGTGGACTTGCAAATATCTCCAATCCATGCTCTAATATCATATAAGAATTAGAAAAATCTAAGAGATAAAATAATAAATACAAATGAACAATGCATAGATTGTATTTAAACAATTCAAATTACAATGAGTACAAAGTCTTGCATATATAAGTAAGGATGAGGCAATACAAGTACCATATGAAGTGGCACAAAACATTAAACAAGTGTCGTATAGGTGTCAACCTTAGGAACACTTGGAGTGTGCAAACCAGCAACGTATATCACCAAGTGATCAACTTTGTGTGCCAAGTGTTGAGTGACCTTTGAAGTGAGATGGAAAGACTTCCAACCTCAAAAATATAACACATGAGGGTTCCCAAATAACTTGGTAATCTCTAGAGGCTTAAAGGTCGCACATTCAGTTATACAAGATGTCGTCTAACTTCATCAATCTAAGTACACTTAAATATAATGAATAGATTAATTATTCACACTAACAAAATTTAATCCATTTGAAGCACTTAACAATCACTATCGAATTCATGATTGATGTATGCAATCTATTAATGTACTTATATGTAAAAACCTTGAGAATGTGTGAAAGGGAATCATAATTTAGATGTTTGCATTTCTAAGAATTTATAAAGCATGATACATAGACCATCACAAATCTAGTTCACAATTATAGAAGGAAGTCATTGTTGCATACTCGATTTAGAACAACAAAATTGACTTAATATAATACAAAACAAAATATTTTGATTGTAATGAATAAACAAGACCATGTGAAACCTTTTTTTAATAGTAAGAGGCACAAACTCATCAATCTTCTTCAAACAATAATCACTCTTCAATTATAAAGATAAACAATCTATTTTTAGATAATTGATAACATTTTATACTTCCTATTAGTATTGCCTAATCTAATCCATTCCACTCCACTATATATACTCTCCTCTACCCTAATAGCCATGACCCGCAAAAAGGAAGGAAAATATATACTAAAAGTTTAAACGCGTGATAGTGTGTCCCTCGAAATGGAAGTTACTCACAACTTCCGATCCAAAAAAATGAGAAACCCATCAAACTAACCTTTTCAACAACGAAGTGTGGAACACAATTATTTCTTTTCATTGCGCAAGGACAAGTTTGAGACTAGCTAACTATTAACATTAAACATCAAATTTTAGTTCCGCTCGATAGTCTACACTCTACAATATTTAAACCAAATAATGTGTTAAAAATATAGGCGGTAAAATATGAAATGCGACTACGTATGGAAGTTTTTATTAAGCATATGGATTTGTTGGAATATAATCCCAACCACTGTTGCTTTAAATGCTTATTTATCCTCCTCCAGCCATGATAAATTCCTTATATCTACTCATGCGTGCTAGCTCAGATTCATTTCATTTAGACCTTCACTCAAGATAGTTTTAAATATGTTTTGATTGCATATGTTTGTATATCTTCCTTTCTTGATGGCTGTTAAATTAGGGGAGAGGACCCATTAGTTGTGCACCCTAACTTCGCGCTTCCTAAAATCTTATGTGGAAATTTCAAATCACTCAAATTTTTTTACAGCAGCTTACATGGCAAGTCCCCTGATTATAACTTTCGTTTCAGGGCCACATCATCAAATATGATGCCACATCAGCATGCTTTTTGTCAAAGTGTCCAAAAAGGCCCAAAAAAAAAAGTGCTACCAATACTTCTGCATTCACATCATGAGTAGTTGAGCGCTGATGTGGCATCACATCATTGGTTGTTTTTAGATCTAAGGGATACATTTTGTTTAAATTTGGGTACTTATGTCACAATTATTGGACATTATATAAACAATTATTAGACATTAGATAAACAACTACTATCACAACTATTGGAACATGCTCAACTATTGGGTCCTTTCCCCTAGCATTTATTTATAATCAATAATTTTGGTTTTTCCCTCCTTTGTTTGTGCTCTTACGTAGCTTGTGTAAGAAGCTTTGTATTGTTTTCTTGTGGGTGAAGAAAAAAACAAAAAAAAAATAGAACAACAGTATGTATGTTTTTTCTAAAGAAGGCTATGAATAGGAAACAAGGGTTTTGTGTTTTTATTTTTCTGATAATCATATTAAGAGTTCAAGCTATGTTAAATCTATATGATTTTGTGTGTGAATGGAAGAGCAGGAGCTCTATTTATTTCGGGTGCTTTTAATTTATGTATTTAAATATCAGATTACAATTGATTTCCCCTATTTATCTCTTGTCTCTTCCTCTGAACTAGCACGTTGTATCAGAGCCAAAGGTTGCTCAAAGAAAGTTTTAAGCAAAGCTGAAGGTTTTTAGAGTAGTTTTTCAAGGAGCCAAGGTATACACAACCAGCAATGGCAAGCACAAGCACAAGCTTGACAAACACATAGATTCCACAATTTAATGGAAAGAACTATGACTACTAGGCAATCACCATGAGGGCATTGTTTTGCTCACAAGATTTATGAAAGATAGCAGAGAATAGTTTTCCAGAACCAGCTAATGCAACAATATATAATGCATTAACTCAAGCAAAGAAGGATTAATTGAAAGATAATAGAAAGAAAGATTCAAAAGTCATTTTTTTTTTATCCTGCAAGGAGTGCATGAGAGAATTTTCCCAAAGATTTCAATAGCAACAAGATTTAGAAAAGCATGGGATATACTTCAAAAAACCTATCAAAGTATGGAAAAAGTGAAGACAACTAAATTACAAATACTAAGAAGGGATTTTGAAACAATGTACATGAAGGATAATGATTTCATAGATTCATTCTTTACCCAAATCATTAGACTAGTAAATCAAATCAGATCACATGGTGAGACACTTGAAAATAAGAGAGTGGTCGAAAATATTCTAAGGGGTTTGCCCATAAAATTTGAGTCAATTGGTTTAGCCATAGAGGAAACAAAGAACCTTTCACAGTTTTCAATTGATAAGCTCCATGCATCTTATTTCACATGAGCATAGGCTGACCAGGTCAGCAAATACATCATTGGAGCATGTATTCAAATCACAAGTTACATCAGCCATGGTAGAGGCAGATGAAGAACAAACTTTAGAGGTAGAGGAAGAAATTCTCATAGAGGTGGAAGAATCAACCCATCAAGCTCAAGTGGAAGAGGTAGCAGCCATAACCCAACTGATGTAACATTGGACAATGACAATAAAGTAGAATTCAAAGGAAAATGGAGCATCAATATTCTAACCAAAAAGGGGGAGAAGAAATATATATAACTGATGTTTATTTTGTTCTCGATTTAAACACAATTTAATGAGCATTGGGAAATTTGTTCAAAAAAAGCATAGAGTATTTTTCAAAAATGGAGAGTGCACAATTTTAGACAAACTTCCAAGTAATTAGATCACTGCCAAGGTTCAAATGACCAACAATAGGATGTTTCCCCCAAGGTTAAAACCAAATTTGAGTGTAGATTATGCTCAAGCACACCACTCAATGTCTTCACAAGTGGGTAAAGAAGAAAATGCAGCAGTCATACAAATAATTTTTCAAGCATAAATGAAAGATGAAAATTGGCTTTGGCATCTAAGATTTGGGACTTTAAATTTTGGAGCTCTAAATCTACTTCATAGGAAAAGAATGGTCAGAGGATTTCCTCTAATAGAGAAACCAGAAAGAGTATGTGAAGATTGCATCTTAGGAAAGCAACATATAGAATCATTTCCAGTAGGTATGTCAATGAGAGCTAAGGCACCTTTGGAGATCATCCATTTAGATTTTTGTGGGCCAATACAAACACCTGTAATAGCTGGTAGATTCTATTTTTTGGCATTCATTGATGATTATTAAATAAAAACATGCGTTTACTTTCTAAAGCATAAGAGTGAGGTGTTTGAATATTTTTGTCAATTCAAAGCTCTTGTTGAAAAATAAAGTGCTCATTATATCAAAGCATTGAGAATGGATAGGGGTGGTGAATACATTTCAAATGACCTTCTAAGATTTTGCAAGGAGCATGGATTCACAAGCAGTTCACAACTAGATACACCTCAACAAAATGGGGTAGTTGAAAGGAAAAATAGGTCAATCATAGAAATGGCTAGAAGTATGTTGAAATCCAAACATTTACCAAATGAATATTGGGTTGAAGCTATATCATGTGCAACCTATATAATGAATAGATGTCCAACAAGAAGTGTCAAGAATATGATTCCAGAAGAAGCTTGGAGTGGAAGAAAACACAATGTTTCCCACATGAGAGTATTTGGATGTGTTGCATATGCACATGTATCAGATGAATTGAGAAGAAAATTAGACAACAAAGGAAAAAATTGTATATTTGTTGGATATAGTGATGAATCAAAGGCTTACAAGTTGTATAATCCAATAAAAAAAATGTTATAATCAGCAGAGATGTACAGTTTGTAGAAGAGGAAGCATGGGATGGGAATGTAAAAAAAACAATCAACATGTTAACAAGCATACCACAAGAGGAAAATGAAGTTTTTATACCATAAAATACTCCTATAAATGTGACTCCTTCCACACCCATTCAAGCCTAGCAAAGTGGTCCACAAGTGACACCATCATCAAGTGTAAGGGTAGCCTCACATATACAAGTAAACACTCCAACAAGTGCACAACAAACACCATCTACAACAATAATTTTTAGTGTAGGACTAGCAAGTTCACATTCCACAGGTTCTACATCAAGTGACATGTCAAATCCCACTTTGGCAAGCTTAAGAAGACCAAATATTAGAAGTATTAGAGAGATTTATGATCATAATGAATGTGAAAATAATGCAGGTCAAACTTCTCATTTTTCTTTATATTCACTTGTAGATGATCCAACTCATTTTGAAGAAGCAATTAAAGAAGAAAAATGGATAAATGCAATGGATGAAGAAATTGATTCAATTGAAAAGAATCAAACATGAGAATTAGTGAGCCTTCACAAAGTAAAAAATATCATGGGAGTTAAATGGGTTTACAAAACCAAGTTGAGTACAAATGATGATGTGTAAAAACATAAGGCAAGACTAGTGGCAAAGGGATATTCACAACTATCCAAAATTGATTACAACGAGACATTTGCTCCTGTAGCTCATCTAGACACTGTGAGAATGATACTTGTCATAGCATCTCAAAACAAGTGGCTTGTTTATCAACTGGATGTAAAATCAACATTCTTAAATGGTCATCTTGAAGAAGAGTTTTTTGTAGAATAGCCACCTGAGTATAAGATTTTAGGACAAGAAGACAAGGTTTATAAGCTCAAGAAAGCTCTATATAGTCTCAAGCAAGCCCCAAGAGCTTAGTACAACAAAATTGATTCTTCTCTTCTACAAAATGGCTTCAATAGGTGCAACAGTGAGCCTACTTTATATACAAAGATGAATGAAAAAATTAAAATTCTGATTGTATGTTTATATGTTGATGATTTTATATTCACAAGTGACTTATCCATTGATTTGTTCAAAGGAGCTATGAAAAAAGAATTTGAAATGACTGATTTGGGTTTCATGAAATATTTTTTAAGCATTGAGATGAATCAAAATGAAAATGGTATATTCATCTCTCAAACAAAATATGCTAATGATATTTTGAAAAGGTTTAATATGTTGAAATGCAAATCACCACCAACACCAATTGTCACAGGGTTGAAGCTAAGCAATGATGTCAAAGGATCCAATGTAGATCCAACTTTATATAAGAAACTTGTTGCTAGTCTCATGTACCTAACAACCACAAGGCCAAACATAATGTATGGTGTAAGTTTGATTTCAAAGTTTATGGAGTCTCCAAAAGACTCACATTGGAAAGCTGAGAAAAGAATTCTAAGATACATGTGAGTGGAATAAGAAATTATGGCATTCAATATTCATACTCAAACGAGTTCAAGCTCATAGGATACATATAGTGATTGTACTGGTAGCATAGATGACAAAGAAAGCACATCCGGTTATGTTTTTTTCATTTTGGAACAGGGGTTATATCACGGGCCTCAAAAAAATAGTTCATTGTCACTCTTCCTTCAATAGAAGCAGAATGTGTAACTCAACAACAAGGGAAGCATGCCAAGAAATTTGGATGAGAAGAGTGTTGAAATAGTTGAAGCATGAACAAAAAGATGCAACAAAAATACATTGTGACAATAAATTAGCCACAACACTGTCCAAAAATCCAATCTTTTATAAGAGAAGCAAACATATTGACACTAGATATCATTTCATCAGAGAGTTGATTAACAATGGAGAGATCTTTTTGGAATTTTGTAGGTCTTAAGATCAATTTCTTGATATCTTTATTAAACCATTGGAAAAAGATGCATTTGAATATGTGAGAAGTTGTTTGGGTGTCTATGCTGAAGACAAATGCGTAGGAAATTTTAGAACTATAGCTAAAGACAAATGTGTCGAAACTTTCAAAACCGTCAATGAAAACAGAGGCACCGAAAATTTTAGAAATGGAAGTGAATTCAAATACACTGGAGCTTTCAGAACTGTAACTGAAGACAAATGCATTGGAACTTTTAAAACTATAAGTGAAATTAAATGCGCTGAAACTTTCAAAACTTAAGTGAAGATAGATAGGCCAGAAATTTCAGAAATGGAAGTGAAGACAAATGCACCATAAATTTTGAGAAGAATGCCAGCTAATTGTCATTAAGGGGGAGTGTTGGAATATAATCCCAACTACTGCTGCTTTAAATGCTTTTGTATCCTCCTCCAACTGTGATAAATTCCTTATATCTTCTCATACGTGCCAGCTCAGATTCATTTCATTTAGACCTCCACTTAGGATAGTTTTAAATATGTGTCGATTGCATATCTTTGTATATCTTCCTCTCTCGATGGTTGTTAAATCAGCATTTATTTTTAATCAATACTTTTGGTTTTTCCCTTCTTTGTTTGTGCTCTTGTGTAGCTTGTGTAAGAAGCTTTGTATTGTTTTCTTGTTAGTGAAGAAAAAAAAGGAAAAAAATAGAACAACAGTATGTATGTTTTTTCTAAAGAAGGCTACGAATAAGAAACAGGAGTTTTGTGTTTTTATTTTTCTGATAATCATATTAAGAGGTCAAACTCTGTTAAATCTGTATGATTTTGTGTGTGAATGGAAGAGCAGAAGCTCTGTTTATTTTGGGTGTTTTTAATTTCTGTATTTAAATAGCAGATTGCAATTGCTTTCCCCTGTTTATCTCTTGTCTCTCTGCCTCTAAACCAGCAGGATTGAATGCTTTTGTTTTTTCATTAAAATCAGCGTGGCTGGTATTACGGGGTTTAATTTGGCGGTTAAGCTTGGATCTTGGAAACATCGTTTGCAGGCAAGAGTACATCTCAGCTCACATTGCCACTCAAGCTAAATAATTTCTTCATCACACAATTGTCATAAGAAAGGATATGATGAAATTTCGAAGTGAGATTCCACGTGATATTATTTTAAACTGAGAATTGGCCATAGCTCTAGATAACAACCCTGCTAAGCATTTTTTTTTTTCATTGAAAGAAGCTAATTGGAATTACAAAGATAAACAGCTCACAGCTGTAGAATAAAACAGCGGGAGCTTACAGAGAAAGGTCTAAAAAGATCATTCTAAATAAGCTACGAGACAGCTAAAATCTGCTGATAGGTAACAACCCTGCTGAGCACTCTTTATACAGAAAAAAGCGATCGACTTCTGATTGGGAAGCCTTCCCGATATCATAATTTTGATATAAATGCAAACTTGTCTGATTTATAAGCATTTCATATGTTTAGAATTGCAGATCAAAACTATTGTACTATTAGTACTGTTAGGTGTTTGATTGTCAATGCCTTCACTCTTGTACAAGGAGAATTCTAAAACCGTTTAATCCAACCTCATATGGCTATCTAGTTTTTGGATAATGAAGATATAATATTCATCTCCTAATTCTTTTTGAAATGCTTTGAAGTTAACCGTCGAACAGATCTGAAGCTATATTAGCAGAAATGCGACGGAAGAGTATCGTTTTTTATATAAATCTGAAGTGGAAGGATAGGCAATATATAGATCTGAAGTGGAGATATTCTGTTCGAGTTTGAGTTATTGCTCGGGATAGTGCCGGCTATTTTGCCAGCATTTTGTGGGGCCTCGATTTTGTCTGTTTTTGCTACCTAGTGAAAAAGATCTCTCTTCCATGGCCTGCATCTTTGCGTACTTGTCAAAAGGCTTTTTCACAGTGTGCAATCCCTGCTAAAGATGTTCGAAGGGAAACAACGAACAAGATAGACTCGTTTGGAAGACTGGCTGACTCTTGATGCATCTTCTCTCCATGGATTCACTCGAGACATCTTTGGTAATACAATGGATGGGCTCCTCTGCTTCCATCTCTGCCTCTTTAGATGACAGACGGTTTAAACCTCTAGCTCTACTGTTGTTTCTTCACCTTACAGTGTTATGGTCTACGAATACTCTGCTTGTTAAGACTGTCAACAGCTATGACTGTATATTCTTAATTTCTTTCACTGATTAGCAATGTCCTTGTTTGTTTTGCTGTCAACAGCTGGGTTTATGGCTGTTTGACTGTGTGCTGGCACGTTTTTAATTAAATTTATTACGATTGATTATAGAATGAAATTTCGCTTTAATCGAATAGTTTTTATTTTTTTTTAAACTGGTAGCTATTAGATTCAGTAGCTTTAAGAATCCCTCATAAAGAAGTAACACTCTCAATCTTCTCATATATTCACATTTGAAAATTCAAACTAGCGTTTGCACCTCAACGAGGTGCAATGTTTACACCGATAGTAGGATATACTTTAGCAATATATTGAAGGGCAGGAAAAAAATTGGAAGAAAATGTAAATTGATTTTCTTAATACTAACTATTTATAGTAGAAGTCAATTGATGATGGGATGTGCAAAAACTATTTTATGGCACATTAAAACCACTAACTCAAGAGATTGGTTATGTATAATACAATTGTTGGTGGTTGATGATGAGCTTCTTAGTGTTTTATCCTCTCACACAGTTGAGAATAATCATTTTAGGTGAATTAATTGGTTGCGTGTTGTCCTTTGTCGTTCTCAAAGACTTTTGTTAAACAATTCATGGGTTTTATGTCTGCCTTCAATTTCCTTAAGAAAAACTTGTTAGCCAGTTCACATTCTTGTGCATGACTTTTCATTTTGAATTATGCATACTTGGTAAATTTTGTTGTTAGAAGAGTTAGAGTAAGTTCTATCTCTCTCCCCAAACTCTTAAGGTAACCTGTATGCAAATTGTGAATGCCATCTTGTATCAACACAGCCATAACGAAACTGATGCACACAATTTAATAAAGAAGGTAGACACAAAACTCTCTCTTGAATTATATCAAATTATGAATTTTTTTTTTTTAGCTTATGTTACAACACGGCTCGAAGTTCTTTGTAGTTTCATAATGTCTCATGAGGGGAAGGAAGTGTGGCTTTAATAGTGTATATAGAGATTTAATTAGGATCGTGTTTTATTTGATCATCCATAAAGTCCATACTCGCGATTGTAAAATGTTATTAATGATGATAGAAATTATATTTTCATGGAAAGCATTGGAAACTCACATATAATGATTACAAAATATGTATGATGACTAAAACCAAAGAGCTAACATTGATCATAGTATAAGGTTACAACTCATTTATTAAATTTTGGATTCATTAGTGATTGAGACCAATATATACCTTTCTCTTATAAATCAAAATGGTTTGAATGAGACATCATTGTCATTTATTTTGTGGCAATGTACCTAGTGTCAAATGTCCTTCAGATTGTGATTGACAATGGTGTCAAGATTAAATTAAGAGTTAGTTTTGGAATTTTATGTAAAGACTTAAAGGTTTGTAAGGCAAACCTAATGGATAGTGATAAGGGTTGGTTAACCACAAGGAAAAGTATTGATTACAAACATATTACAATTATAATCATATAATGTATTGTTTTTGATAATTTAAGCAACAAAAGAAGGGTGTTGGTACATAATCATATCACTAATTGTTTACCAATAAAGTTAGGATATTATAAATAGAAGAGGAAAATAACATCTAATTTGTAAACTAAGCTATTATAGGAATTTATGAAGTCACACTACAAGGTAAATGAAATCAACGGGGTTAGAACATTATTAATAATAATATTGAGTACCCATCTTCATTTGATAATATAAAGTATATAATTAATGGCATATGCATATCAAGGTCTAAAAGGATGCTCTAATACGAATGAAAAATCCCCATCTCAACCACATTGTCACCCTCAACCTAGAAAGCAATCATATTGAGGTTTGCTCTAGTTATAGATGTAATAAAATAATATATGATATACATAAAATGATAATTTATTTAAAATAATTAAAATACTAATACTAACTATTTATAGTAGAAGTCAATTGATGATGGGATGTGCAAAAACTATTTTATGGCACATTAAAACCACTAACTCAAGAGATTGGTTATGTATAATACAATTGTTGGTGGTTGATGATGAGCTTCTTAGTGTTTTATCCACTCACACAATTGACAATAATCATTTTAGGTGAATTAATTGGTTGTTGCCCTTTCATATTTCATATCTTTCATGCCTTCACTTTGGCTTGTGTCAACATCCTTTCCTTCGATGTGCAGTCTATGTAACAAACCCACTATGTCATCCATTTTCTCTGTTGGATGATATCTCCCAACCTTGCCATGATCGATAGCATGTTCCTTGAAGAATCCAAAGAAGGAACCTTCACTATTGATTCTCATTTACTAATTGTGTTTTCCCAAAGTTCCTAAAGCTTCTTATTAAATCTATTTCATTGCAAGTAGGGAGGACACTAACCACAGCAAGGGAGATTTGTCTTTAGTGCCTACCATTTGCATCTTCTTGAACGTTTCTAAAGCCCTTTCAATGGACCTATTTGTGCATAATAGTGTATAGAACCCTTTCTCCTCCCATTTTTCCCTTCCTCACCACCTCTACTGCTCACATTTTGTCCCATCTCCCTCTTCACATTTTTCTCCCCCAATCACTCTAATGCCCCATCTCTTTCTCTCCCACTCGGACTTGAATGAAAATTGCTTGGGGTGCAAGGGTTACACCAATAGAAAATTATATGTAATTTAACATGATTAGGAGACATATTCTTTATTGTTTTAAGAATTGAAGCTCAAAATATAAAAACATACATAAAGAACACATTTGGCATGCTTTGCATACTAAGGAGAAGGAAACCTAAAGGCTTGTTCAATCTAATTTATATCATTTAAACCTTTGTTCTATGAAAAGAATCACATGTATGTGTAAATAGAGATAACAAAATCCGGTAAATATTTCATGTATTTGACATTTTCTTCTTTTGAATTGATTGGAAGATCTCAATATAAAATGCAAATCAAAATTTATTTTCAAACCAGAAGCAATATACAATCTATATATTTTATGATTGTTAGAGGAAAACCGAATCATAGAAAAATAAAAATAAAAAAAAATAAAAAATAAATCTTATTGTCTTATAATTATGATACTATTTTCCCCACTAACCACTATATTAAAGAAAAATTAAAAATGTCTCTAAACAAATGTTAAAAAGTGAAGACTATTCATTTTTCGCTATCATAATTAAAGAATGTTAAGATGTGGCATATAACTCTAGCACCAGCATTAGGGGTGAGACATCTTATGGCAATTGTATTATTATATTAATTTTTGAATTGTTAAAATAAGAATGTTGTCTATGCAACAATTGTGGCCTTTATGTCTCTGTTATTTTTTTTAATAATAAATATAATTATAATACTAATCTATTTAAAATAAATAAAATACTAATTCCTTTAAAATAAATATATAGTTATATAGATTTAATAAAATAATATATGATATACATAAAATGATAATTTATTAAAATAATTAAAATACTAATTACTTTGAAATAAATATCTAGGTATATAGATGCTATTAGGTATACAATATATTGAATATAATAATTAAATAATTATATATAAATTAAAAATAATGACACAATTTAATATATATTAGATTAAAATAAATAATCAATATAATATTAATATTAATTATGACAAACCAACGGATACACAATACCTAAGGATGAAAAGGAGGAGAGAATATATTTGTTTTGCAGCTTTGGTGAGGCTAGAATGGCATAACACGATAGAGCGCTTGGCCTATAGTGATATTCAAGCACGGAACACCATGCAGAGTATTTTTAATAGCAATGATTTTTCACAAAAAATTGAGAACATAGATAGGCTGATCAACGAGTTTTTCAAATAATGTTTGATAACTTTCTATATTAAATTTACATCCTGTTATTAGATTTGCCAAATCATATGTCCTTAGAATTAGCCTAAATACACAAGTTTTTTTATGTTTCGTACTTTTTGAGCTAAATAGTTTCGCCTACTAATCTTCACTTCTAAAATAAATCCACTCCTTTAAATTTTCTGTAATACTGACGATTTGACAGTCAAGTATTTGCCTCCTCTTTGGAGAAGAGAAACTGGCAAAGGCAAAGGAACATAGAAGATCCAACCTCCCAAAAATGAAAGACCTCAAATTTATCTGTGTACAATCTCACTCTTCTAAAGTTACATCAGAATGGTGTGCTTCTCTGTAGTACTGATATGTCTGCCATTTTGGCACTAAAAAGTACATTAGCAATAAGGATAGTCATTATGGTAGTTACAATACAAGTTTAGGATTCTTGTTGTTTTTATGCTTTAGTTAACTGAAATAGTAAGGATAAGAGAAAGAATAAAGAAAGAGGATTAGTTGTGAAAGATGCGAACCAGAACCAAGGGATGCAGTTAAAGGACGCAAAGCAGAGGGCTACTGTCAAGGATGCATGCCAGATAAAGGGTTTCCATCTTGCCATAAACCAGTTAACCCAATGTTGTACTGAATTTTGTTTCATAGCTAACAGAAATACATTGTGCTATCATATTTTCTCTATTCTCCTACCAAACTGTTCTAGCCATGCCTGTTTTTTGATATCTAAGTGCTTTTTTTTTTCTGACGGAAAAATACTTTTGCGAATTTGAGATATCTAAGCAAAAAATTTGTTTCTGTTTAACAAAGACAGCTTTGCCCTGTTTCCTCAACATGGAAAAGCTAGTTTCCTAAGTTTGCAAAAGCTCGTCTGGATAACCTGTGTAGTTCCACGTGTTATCTAGAAGAGATTTGGCAGATGTCTTTTTGCAAAGAACTTAGTTCTAAAATATTCAGGCCGGGTACCTGCTTGGACCTGGCTAATTGGAGCTCGTGTTCAAATTCTACTGTACAATGAAGAACGGAATCAATAAGTAATTGGCAGAAAGACTTTTATGTGATTGTTTTTGAAAAGGCAATCAACACTCCAGACTGCAGAGAGGCCAGTACTTGCGTGTCATAGAGTACCCCAGCATGCTAATAGGATGTTGACAATTCGCATTTAATAATTAACAAAGAAGCTAAAACTTTAATTACAGAGAATTTGATAGCAAAATCTATGATTGCTATTGAAAGAACAATTCATACTCCAGACAGTTTACTGGTAGAGTGCCTCAGCACAGTAATGGGAAGTCCTCTGGTTCTAGTTCTAGGTAGTCCATGTAAAATAAAAATATCAGATGTTTTGTCGGCAATAAAAGATCAGCTTCCATCAACTACATCTGGTAAACAAAAAATAATTCTCTCGTTCTTTCTGGAGAACAGTTTTCGGGTGCAAATCTACAATTAATATGTTAGCATATTCTTTTCTTTAGTACTAACATAGATAAGAGGTCCTGAAGGCTGTAGTCCAGCATTAAATCCTACAGAATTTTCCATATTGAAACAGATTTGAACCACAACCTAACCCACTGCGACCGCACCTCTTAGCTAACTGCCCCTAACCCAAAAAAGAAAAGACAAAAAATGGATTAGAACCTTGCCTTGGGATTATTGGTAATGTGATTATTCTAGAATATCGAGATGAACTGACAAGACTTCAATTTCTTGCAAAGTCAGAAGGGACTTCTCAGGTGAGATTCATTGATACTAAATTGCTGAAATTGCAAACCACGGGCATTCTAAATTGTTGAAATTGTAAACCACGCCCATTAAAAACGAAAAGCAGAGAATCCATACCTGGACCTGCAGTATAGTCGATGGATTCCTGGAGCCTTACAGCTGAATGCTAAAAGAAGCCAGCCAAACTTCGTCCGTCTTGCTTGTGCCTTGCGTCCAGGTGAGGGCCATCTTAAGGCTGCTCCATCATTTAATAGCCACACTGTACATCCGGTGGCATATTAATTCGCAGGCCACCGAAGGAGACACCAAGCATGGTCTTTTACGGCGCGGCCGGACTCGCACCCATACCTGATTACGTCAACTTGCCACTAAAATATGCGATCCATGTACTCATTTTGGGCTATTTTAAAAACGGCGAACCTTCACCCTAATAACTTGATCAACTACCTCACAAGTACTGGTTGTCAGTCACCTCAAATGAAGGGTTTTCATATTTCTGCCGCTTTTAAAGTGGTAGGTATGCCTTGCACATTGGGTGGGACGAAGACTTCTTCCGTTCAGTTGATGCAGCACATTGCGTACAGTGAGGCTTCATTGCAACAAATTTCGATTTGCACGTCAGTCATTGGGTGGCGGTCTATACTTCGAATGGCTTTATCTCCAGCCCAGGGTCAAGTGATCGGCTCCAGCCGTCCGTGCAAATCGGAAACCCCACATTTCGACATCTGACAACAGACGAAACCGGTGGCTTTCCCACCCAGAATAGCCTATCGGCTAAAAATAAAATCCTGCAAGCAAAAGTTTGTTTTTCTGTCCGTGTTCCCCATTATTTCATCTCATATATAAATTTTTGCATTAGACTTTAATACTTGATTACAATAATTTGAAAAGATTTTCCTTGTGTGAATTTTTACATTTGAAAAAACATATTCCAATATATACTACTAATAACTTTTAAATAAGTATTTTATTTACAGTTTAAGTTTGCGTATTAAACATAAGGGGAAAAAATAGATGTTCTTTCCTACCATTTTAGTTGCTGTTTAGAATTCACTACAAATAATAAAAATAAATATAAAACATCATTATGATTTAAAAGGATTCTACTGAATCCTCCCTTTCTTTGTGCATCCTAAGTTCTTAAAAGGTACATGGATTCTACTATTTTTATTTTATTTATTCATATGTGACTTGAGAGATTAAAACTACTGTTATTGTTTTGACTACCTAATGGAAAATATCTCTTCCATGGCCTGCAGCCTTGCATAGTTGTCATCACTAGCAGGTTAAGGATAGTTAATTTATTTGAAAATGAAAAATTTATAAATCGATTTTTTTAAATTAGTTTATTGTAAAATCTTCATAAAATTGAAATCAAAGAAAAATACATTTTAATGTATATTTTATTAAAAATTATTTAATATTTTTATATACTTTATTTATGTTTTATTTAGATTGAAGTATAAATAATAAAATGGGAATATATAAATTTTGTTATTAAAAATAAATGATATCTTTATTATTATATATATTTTATTCTATTTGATAATTTTTGGATTTATTTTTCATATTTAAAATATGGAGAGTTTTATTGTATTTCTAAAGTAAAATGATGATTTCTAATATTAAAATATGGAAATGACAATGAGCGTGGAACATATTTAAAATAAGAAGTATAGATAGCAGCAAGTTTAAAATAGATTTTAATTTATTTTCTTTAATTTTTTTAAAATAAATTATTTGAAACATAATTATTACATATATATTATATTTCTTTTGTTCTTTTTTTAAATATTAAAAATTACATTTATTTAAATATATATAATCTTCTTTTATTTAGTTATATTTCTTTAAACATCAAAAACATTATACATGTTTGAAAGAGTATTATTTTCATAATTTATGATTTTTAAAAACACTAAATAATTAGTTAGCAAGATGATACAATCCATCTTTCCATAATTACATTTATGAAGTGTAGACAAATTATAGTAGCAAAAAATGAATAGTCTTCATTTTTCTTCATTTGTTTAGAGTCATTTTTAATTTGTTGTTAATATAATGATTAGTGGGGAAAATAGTATGTTAATTATAAGATAATATGATTTATGATTATTTTTTATATTATTTAGTTTTCCTCTAACAATCATAAAATAAATAGATTGCATATTGTTTCTAGTTTGAAAACAAATTTTGATTTGCATTTAATATTGAGATCTTCAAATCAAATCAAAAGAAAAAAATGTAAAAGACATGGAATATTTAAGGGGTTTGCCATCTCTTTTTCCACACACGTGAGATTCTTTTCATAGAATGAGGGTTTAAATGATATAAATTAGATTGAAAAAGCCTTTAAGTTTCCTTTTTCTTAGTATGCAAAAAGTTGGCAAAGGTGTTTTCTATATATGTTTTTCTATTTTGTCCTAAACATGTTAAATTACATATATTTTTCTATTGAGGTAACCCTTGCACCCTTTTGATGCAAGTGCTAGTTTATTTACAGTTTCAGTTTGCCTATTAAACATAAATGAGAATAAGAGAAAAAATTCCAGACATCTTAATTGCCTTTAAAAAAAAAAAAGAGGCCTAAATCTTTAAATCTAGGAGTTAAAAGAATTTTCTATTTATAATTTAATTTTGAGAAAATGGATATATGGAAGTACCTGGTGGTACAAGATGAAGCTGCGGTATGAACTCTTGAAGGTCACACTATGACAATCTTCTAGGTAGGTAGTGTATGAAATTCAGAGCTGCCCAATGTTAAGAGCAGGCGTTGTTGATAAAGTGTTTATAGCCTTTACTTAAGAAACCCACGAGAAGCGTGCGTTGTTGATAAGGTGTTTATAGCCTTTACTTCAGAAACCCACGAGAAGCGTATGCACATCTTCCAACAATGTAAAAGCATAGTAGTAAATGTTAATGTAATAGTTGCAACCGTACTATTTGTCCCCGAGCAATCGCATGGTTTCTCGAATGGCAGAATTTGACTGTTGAAAGCTGTTTCCGAACACGACTTGATACGCGGAGGGAAATTAGATGGTGTTTATTATTGTGATAATTACAGCATTGGCCTTGTACAGTACAAGAACCAGTGACTCCGCACCTAATCCACGGAAACTTATTAATTGCTCCACTAGAATGCACATCTGAGTAGGCGCCCACGATTAGCACGTACTTAGCGGGGAATGAATCGCAACCATTAATGGAGCACGTCATTTCGGCGGCAATTAGATACTGTAGACCCTGTGGGGATATCAGTAAGGAGCCTTACCTGTTTATTATTGTGATAATTATAGCATGTGCCTTGTACAGTACAACAACCAGTGACTGCACACCCAATCCAAGTAAATCGTTGCCATCAGGATAGTTATTGATTTAAACTTATTAATTGTCCCACTAGAATGTACATCTGACTAGGTGCCCACGATTAGCTCGTGCTTCGCGGGGAATGAATCGCAACCACTAATGGAGCACGTCATTTCGGCGGCAATTAATTTGTACCAACTCATCAGCCGCCAGCGCATTGCCCATTTCCGTGCCCTTCGCTTTCGTCTTCCGATGCTAACTTTTGTTATAACAGTGAGGTCTCAATCTAATCTGATTTGATTCTGTATAAAGAAAAACAGTGACGTCCTTAACTCCGCGCAATCAGCTATTTTCAATGCCTTTCTATTATTGTAGAGTTGTTATCACGCTGTAATAACGTGATGGTTGCCCTTAACAGGACACCCTAAGCGCTGACGTTTAGGTAGCATATGTGGGACTTACTTAACCTTCCGTTTTTCTGTTCTGTTTTTTGTTGCGCTCTTCTGACTCTCCACGGCCACAATCACTGTGACGGTTAAGTTATGCTGATCTGTGGTGTAAGTTGCTGACTAAAGCACTGTTATTTATTCTATTTGTAATTTTTTTGATCTGTGGTGTAAGTTGCTGACTAAAGCACTGTTATTTATTCTATTTGTAATTTTTTTTTTATATAACTTGATTCAACAAAAAATAATTATGCCCGCGCAGTTTTCGTGTGCTACCTACAAAACAAGGCAAGGAGAGCATATGGAACGAAGAAAGCAGCTGTTGGTAAATTTCTATGTCTCTTTCCTTGCCATCTTTGGTTTTGTTTCCATCTTTAATGCATGCTTCCAGTTTAGTTTCAATAATTAATTATCTTTTTTTTTTGGTTTGTTTCTAAATGACTATTTTCATATTCAATTTATTTATCTATATTAATATTTATTTTTATTATTTTACACCGAAGGCGTATCCAATATGAAATGGACCAACCTAAAAATTAAAATCGATGGCTGATTACATTCCATAGACCTGGCCAGCGATCAAACTGATCGTGGGCGTTAATTTTCCTGCCCATGTTTATTATCAAACTGATCCAGTTTGAAAAAGGTCAACCTGAAATTTGCAATCAACAGTTGAGGTTTTCTCACAGGCCTTGGTCGACTATGAAAGTGATCGCCCTCGTTGATTTGTTTTCTCCAATTTTTACCACGCCCCCATTAATACCTCATTGTTTCCTTCTACCTTTTGCTTTCACATATTCTCCCACTTGCACGCTGCACTGTCCGCCCGGTCATAATTCTCCTATACTTGAGATCTTGTGTTGAATGTGCTGCACAGTAAATGACGATCTCGTATTTTCTTCGGTTGTAATAAAGTAAGCTTTAAATCCTCTCTAGCTCACTGTTTTATAGATCAGACAATTTTCTCATATATATGGGCGATAGATATTTTTGGCCACTAGTTATTTTGCCTTAAAGAAATTTGTCTACCCAATTTATAAGATGGCTAATATTGCAGTCGATTTGAGATAAATGCTCCTACCGACCTTTGTACGTACACCTCCAAATATCGCTTTGATGTTTATCTTCTTTTCATTTCACCGACTTCTGAGAACTTTAAATATCTCTAACTAGCTCTTTGTTATTTTCATTGTCACTGCTTGTTTGTAGTCTTCCTGAGCTTGTCATCTTGTTTGAAGAGGAATTAGGGAAACGAAGGTTAAACTTATGGGCAATGCAGGAATAGCAGCATTTGAAATGGACGATATGCCCGACGGTAGCAGCAGCTGCATTGCCATTGCCATTGAAGAGCAAGAAGACACCAAAGTCAGTAACGAGGAAGAGGATTGTAACGAGCAGGTGGAAGACGAGGTGATTGACGTGTCTGGGAAGGAGTGGAGATTCCCTCTGCTGGAGGAGGTGGAGGCGGAGAAAGCAGAGAGAGTGAAAGGTCTTTATGTGTACAAAAATGTGTTTGGGGTGATCCCTGAATCCGTGAGACGGTTGAAGAGGCTGAAGATGCTCAAGGTATTTTCCAATGGGGTGAATTTGTTCCCCTGGGAGGTGGGGGATTTGGTGTAGCTGGAGCATTTGCACATGAAAGTGTGTGAGTCCTTTGGGCTGGGCAGCTTGCCTCCCTTCAGAAATCTTAAGGCTCTCAAGGAGCTCGAGTTGCGTAAAATGCCACCACGCCCTTCTGCTTTCTCTCTCTACGGAGATTTTGTACCTCAGATCGCTCACATGCCTTTCAATTTGTCAGTTCTCCATCTTGTAAGTGTTATTTATTTACCTTGGTTATGCTTTCATTGTTTTAGTGCTTGCTTCTAGTGAGATGCACTTATGAGCTACTCATGTAAGATTCTTTATTAACCATGATTCTGCTTTAATTTTTCTAGTGCTGCCACTTATGTTTGTTGGATGTCCATACCCATTCTAAAGCTCCCATTTAGGTAGCAGTAATCTACCAAGACAGTTGTAACTACAAAATCTGACAAAATTTATGTCCTTTGTATTTTGATGGATGTCCATACCCGTTCTAAAGCTTCCATTTAGGCAGTAGCACCAGAGAGGATGCTAGTAAAGACTGGGGAATTTAGCTTCACACTTGACAATTGTATATGCCCGAAAACTCTGTAAGGGCCTTAAATAGTCACTCCATGATCTGTATTTGGGCTTTGACTTCTTTTAATTGAAAATAACTTTTTTTTTGCATTTGGGAGCTTTTGTGTAGTCTTAAATATATATTGGTCATTAATTTAAGTTGGTAACAAGTAATAGGTTTGTAAAATCCGTTAGTGTATTGATTGTTTTTATGAATAGTTATTTCTCTAAATTCTATTTTTAGTTATTTTGTTTGCTTTACATTGAATTATATTTGAAGTATTTCATTTGTTGTATTTTTCAAGGAGAAGTGATTGTTTAGATTATGAAAATCATTTTTCAAAAATATATTGTTTTCTAAATATGTTTATATAACGAAAAAGAGTATGTTGAGAAACTGTTTATCAATCAAATGTTGTTATGATATTGCTTTGTTTATTACCCACCATAAGTGTTGTTTGGCTTGGCTAGAACAATTCATTTCTCTTCAAACTATGATTACTAGTGTATCTTGGCCTGCACAACACAATTTAAATGAAATAAAAATGATGGAAGGATAGATAGATATTAAGATATTAATTGAGGGAACAATCTAATGCTTAATGCCTAAAGCACTACTTTGCATTTACGATATTGTGAACTAAAATGCAACATTCCTATAAATTTTAGTCTTTGTTTTCTATTGTATTTCTCTAGGATGGGTACATTTGGATTTGTGTTGAGTTGTATTACCCACTACAAAGGATGTGTTCTCCAAAGAACATGTCCATTCAAACTCTTGTCATTTCTCTTCCAACTATGATGATTGGTGTAACTTGGTATGCACTCCATGCAATTTAAACAAAGTAACAATGATGTAAGCATGGATAGATATTGAGATATTAATTGAGGGAACAATCTAATGCTTAGTACCTCAATCCTTAGGGAACAATCTAATGTTTAGTACCTAAAGTACTACTTTGGATAGATATTGAGATATTAATTGAGGGAACATTCATATAAATTTAAAAGTTCCTCGACAAAGATACATCTGATCTCTATTGTATTGCTCTAGGATGGAGGTGAGCAAGTGCTCTTAGGTGTGTGCTATTTATATCTTCAAGCTTGTGTTTTAGTGCTCGCTTCTTTCTAAACTCACAATATTCTTTTATATTTTTTATATTACAGATTTCAAATGATTGTATAGAAGATTTTATTGATTGTATTGGTTGACTTGTCTTTTGAGGGCATTTTGTATGGTTAGATAAAACGATACATTTTTTATTTGATTTTGTTCAGTTTTGCATAGCAAGGTTCTAAAGAAAACAAGGAAAAATTTGTATTAATTCTCACCAATGACCATAGAATTGGATGGATCCCAAAGTATATGGTCATCTTATAATGGAGAGAGGCGGTCAAAATTAGATGCTCTTGCAAAGGCCTTAGGAAAGGAGAATATAATTTGAAAAACCTAAAAATTAAGAGCTAGAAATCATTAGACAATGAGAGATGTATTTGGGAAATAATGGGAAAACTTCTTTAGTCATCTTTAAGAACAAAATCTTAACATGCATTATTAAGCATAAGCCACTTCCTGAGAACATCTTTAAGATAACAATCATTGAGGCAATAAAATTGTTTCACATAGTATCTAAAAAGGAGGATACTTACAATATTAAAGAAGCTGGTAATCTGTTTAGACCCGTGGGTATCGAGTTGTGTGTAGTACTGGATGGCTCTCCTCCAAAGAACTATTTGGAACTCTAAATTTAGGATCAATCTTTATATAATCTTAGTCAGAAGGGTAGTTCTTGATAGGTCTATTACCATGTCCTTGAGTATAGGCAATAATTGTACACCGCTTAAAGGTCCAATTTAGTGAGACATGATGAAGATGATAATGTTGAACTTGGTGCTCTTGCCCAAAAAAACTCAAACTCCTCGAGGAATAGAGTTTGGCATTTTGAAATAATTTTTCTCTGACTTGCATAAGTGACTAAAGAATTCAAAACAAAATGCCCCTCTATACAACTATGCATTTTGAAAGGAAACCAAGTTTTGTCTCATTGAAACATGCAATGATCAACATTAACCTACATATAATGGGGGTGACCCTGAGTTGGCCAGGAGGTAACCATAGGCATTGTGATTAGTGTAGTTGGAGGCTATTTAAAGAGCATATTAGAAAACTTATTGCTATATTAAATATAATACCATTTTGGATAAAATCGTGTTCAAAATAAATTTTACAAGGTTGTAACATATGATTAGTGAATATGATCGTTTAGGTGTATACAAGAAAGTTTCTTTTTTCACAATTGACTTTTTAAAGCAATGTCAAATTCCTACTTTTCAGATGTACTTAAGGTAGCTAATAATTTGTATTGAATTTCAACTTCATCTTTCTCTTTTATATTAGTTGTTATTCAAATACTAAAGAGGTCTACTCTTTATTACAAATAAATTGGAGTTCTAAGTGATCACGTGACAAAAATGCAATAAAATATAAAATATATCTATACCATTGTAATAAATTGCATACATTCTTATAATTGCAATTAAACATTCCATGAAAATAATGGACTTTCAAAATTATATATATATCCTAATTTTTACATTTAATATCAAATCAAGTGAAGTTCTCTTTCATTTGCATACTATTACCATTTTGGTTTATCCATGCGTTGTTGTTATAAGTTATATAAACATTTTTTATTTCAACCAATATGTCTACACATATTGGTATAAGGCAATTATTTATTTGAATTTTACTTATTTCATGTGTTGCTTTTTTTAGGTTAAATACACAGTTTACAACAAAACCTTAAAATCTATCATTGATCCAACTAGGATACTTCGATGGATAGTTCAATATTTTTTGGAAAAAATATGGAGAAGACTTCATTGTTATTCAATTGCATACATTCTTATAATTCCAATTAAACATTCCAAAATCTGAAGTTCCCTTTCATTTGCATACTATTGTAATCAAAATGACTATGAAAAAATGCAACAAAATATAAAACATATCTATACCATTGTAATCAATTGCATACATTCTTATAATTTCAATTAATTATTTCATGAAAACAATGGATTTTAAAAATTCTATAAGTATCCTAATTTTTTTTATTTTTATATCAAATCAAGTGTTCAGTTCGCTTTCATTTGCATACTATTTCCATTTTAGTTTATCCATGTGTTCTTGTTATAAGTTATATACACATTGTTATATTTAAACCAATATGTCTACAAATATTGGTATAAGACAAATACTCGTTTTCATATTATTTATTTCAAGTGTTTTTCTTTTAGGTTAAATAAATAGTTTTCGATTTCAACCAATATGTCTACACAAACTCTACTACAACCATAAAATTGTTCGGTGTACCCCATTGCACACCTAAAGTGCAATAGCTAGTTTTAATAACAAAATATTCATAGCTTTATTTGTATATTCAATTCATTTCTTCATATCAATTATTAATATTAATTATTAAAAGTTATTGGTTGTCATGTTTAACTATCTTTTAAAATTATTTTATTTCATATCATATCAATTAAAATTTACAATAATTGAAACCATATTTGATTTCTCTTCTTTTTTCTTTATATTTTAAAGTTAATTTTATATCCAAATATTGTACATTTAATTTTTTTTTTATTTTTTATTTTTATTAGACTGCAGGAATCAGTCGAGTATCTGTCCCCCTATAAACTGCAGTGTGCCTGGTAAACTTTTTTCATGTGACCGGTGGCACTGGCACGACACACCCTCCAGTACCACGGGTTTGGGGGGAGACTAGACCTCGTGACCTCTTGCCTCCAACAGGATGCTTTAGCCAATCAAGCTAGGCCCCTCGCCCCAAGTACATTTAATTATGAAAAATATAAAATAAAATGTTTTATAAAATTGTAAATAGAATTAAATAAAATTATTTAAATAATAGTACAATGGTAAAATTATCATACCCATTCTAATTCTTATTTAGTTTTGACCCATTTCAATGGTTTTGCTTAATCCAATTACATATCAACAAATGGAGCAATCTTGTGCAAAATCAAGGCCTATTCTTTTTTCTTCATATTGGGAAAGGTTACAATGATGGCTCTTAAGAGCATTATAATATCAAATCAACTAGATAGGTAATGACTACAAAATATATAAAGAATCAAAAGCTCCAAGAAAAAGTAAAAAAAATAGAAAGTTTACATTATCTACATCCGCCAACTTCTATAGCTCAACCTACCAAACCTCCTTGACCGTATAAGCACCACACACAACCTCCTACCCAACCTACTTCTAATCCAACCTAGAATCCTCAACATAAGAGAACTAATTTAAAAATTAAGATAATTGACGTGTTTCTTCTCCAATCTTCCCTTTTCCCACTTATCTAACAACCTCCCCATATTCCACCTATATTTAAATCCCTCAACCTTGTAACGCCCCGCCACGCAACCCTAGAGGAAGTTGCAATTAACTTAGACAAACATAATTTTTTGTTTTTTAAAGTATAATTAATAAGTAAGTTCACTAACTAATGCCAACAACCTCTAAGGTTACGAGACAAATGTTACTTAGAACCTCAACAAAAATATGAATGAAACCATGAAAATTAATTAGATAATAATTAAACACATACATTTCAAAAAGATAAATTATAACAAAGCAAAAGAGATAACTTCCAATTTCATTAACCATAAATTAAACCATAAGGTTACAACACTCATTCCCCAAATGAGGCAAGTCCATAAATAAATTTTACAATTACAACCTTCCACCTCGATAACAATGAGGGGTAAAATAATACAAGATCAACTGGAATGAAATAAATCAAGGACTGAAACTGAATCCAACGAGCTCTCCAACTGGAAGTCTCATCCACAAGAACATGAAGAAAGCACCCAATGGATTTAGGTGCACGCCACCCAACCAAGTGGAACCCAAAGGCCCACCCCCCATGCTAGGAGATAGTAACAAGGAGACCTAGCCAAGACCATCTACCTCTAGACACAAACTAACACATAACTGAACCAAACTGACACAACCAAACACATGTACCACACAAGTACAACACAAGTACCTCATAAGAACATCTCAAGTACAACTCTAACATGGTCACATTGCTTCCAGATATAAAGCAGATCAAGAATGATAAGAGAACCAAACACATAATAATCGAATACCAATTGTGGTCACATCAGGTATGTTAAGGAAACCATACCCATAAAAAAAAATTGACTGATGTCCTAGACATAGTGTCATCACACAGCTCGTCATGAGTCACCCACTGCGGATCGTCAAGATGGTGGCCTCAAACCGATCCCCAACCCTCATACTTACTAATGTGGGATCAAATACCTTACGTACAGATAGGATAGATGACCTTGTCATTCCTAGCCTTCCCACCCATCCCAAGCCTAACCGAGCACTTGGGTCCATGAGTGAGGCATAATTATCTTGATTAGTGAGAAGTTAGTCCTAATCTTCTAAGTATTGTTTTAGTTATCACTTGATTAAACCACTTCCGAAGGTTACCCAATCTTACTTCTTCCGGGCTCTAGCCCTTACGGAAGCCACTCTTCTACTTGACAACACACATGCCATCCAAACCCCAAGGTACAAGGTGCAACAAACAAGATACCATGACCACTCCTTTCTCAGGAGGTGACATCAAATGAAACTCACTCTAACAATGGAGGCAACAAATCACATAACAAGGTCACTCCTTACAAGGAGACGCAGATCCCATAATCCACTCCTTTCACAGGAGACACAAACATCCCCATACGTGGAAACCGGGTAAATAACTGATAACTTCCCATGCACTACTCAAGGAACTCGCAATAGGTTGACAAACACAAAACGACAACCCACATAATTGAAAACACCATCTGGAAGACTTACAATTAAAAGGCACTTAACCCATTTCCCAGAACATGAACATCGAGGGATATAATCACACAAGGCAATTGCCAAGAAATAAATGAATTTTTGGATATATTAAATCCACTTCCTTAAATCAAATTCAGTATTTAATTACATTAAATAACCTAATTCAAAATACGTCTTTTTCAGACAAGGAAGAAATTAAAAACTTAATACTTAAATTCCCTACCTGTATTTAAATAATAATAAAATATCCAATTGATTCTACTAATCAAAATACAATGATATAGGGTAATTATTGTTTCCTCACTCAATATAACCATATAAAAATAATTAACTTGCCTTAAAAGAAAAACATATTATTTAGGATCAAATCTATTTCTCCACCAAATATAATATTTTAAAATTAACCAACATTACTAAACTTCATTTCTTCAATTAAACTTAATTCATTCCATCAAATAAAACATTCTATTAACCTACATAAACACATAATATATATATATATATATATATATATATATATATTTATAAATAATATTATATAATTTAATATTAAATATTAATATATATTATTAAACCATAATATATAATGATATTTAATAATAAAATATTATTATAAAATATATATTTTGTTGACTTTTTTAAAAAAAGACCCCACGCGTTTTTTTGGGTCATGTGTCACTTTTAGGGCTGGGGCGGCGACTGTTCACTAGCCGCGGTTTTTACCAAGGCGCGGATTTGTTATAGTGGGCGGCGCGACTTATGGCGCATGGTGGCAGTTTCAACAGGGGTGGCGGAAATGCCAGGGGGCGGCAGAAATGCCACCAAGGGCGGCGATGTGCAGAGGTGGTCGTTGCGGCGGCGAAGGTGGAGGGAGCCACTACGGGCAGCGCTGTGTGTAGCCGGCCACCAACAGTGGTGGTGTGACTGTGCAATCCGCGCTGGTCGCGAGGGTTGCTGCATGCGGCTCTATGCGTAGCTGGCCACCACCGTTGGTGGTGCGGGTGTGCACTGCACAACCGACCACCATTATGGTCCCTAACTGATAGACCGTAAGTCTGGGTTGTCGGGTGCGCACCCCATGTCAGTTTCCCATGGCTGGGGTGAGCCCCTGTTTCAAACCCACTATTTTTATTTTTTAAAAAATTCATTTAAAAACTGATCATTAATTTTCCAATGGGGGTTTTTTGAAAAAAACCCAGAAATTAAAGAAAAATACAAGCCCTATTTAAAATTTTGAAAATTCTAAAAAAAATTACCATTATAACTTTATTAGGAGAAATATATAAAAATTATAACACAAGCATATACATATATATATATATACACATTTTCATTCATCCAAACTTGAAACTTCAATAGATTGAAGAACCAATTGAAAACAAAACAACATTGAAATAATACTTTGTAAACAAGAATTCATTTCGAGAACAAGAACCTATTTTTCTTGCAGTTGAGTGAAGACCCTGTTGATGCCTTGATTCCCTCTTCAGATCCTTAGGTTCTTCAAGATTTAATCCAAAAACCCACAAATTGAACAATTTCTTCCTCTTGTCTTTTCAATTTTTCTCCCGAAACTCCATAATCCAAACTTGTGAAGAAATTCAATGATAATGCCAATTTTCTCCAAAAAAAATCCTACAACCACCCTCATCATGTAATACCCCTTCGTTTTGCATTTAAAAAATCACGTCATTTTCATGAATACTTTGCTTGTTTCTTCACCTTACAGTGTTATGGTCTACGAATATTTTGCTTGCTATGCTTGTCAAGTGTCAACAACTATGACTATATATTCTTAATTTCTTTCACTGATTTGCAATGTTCTTGTTGGTTTTGCCTTTCAACAGCTAGGTTTATGGCTGCTTGATTTTGTGCTGGCACGTTTTTTATTAAATTTATTACGATTGATTATAGAATGAATTTTTGCTTTAATCGAATAGTTCCTATTTTTTTAAAAATTGGTAGCTATTAGATTTAGTAGCTTGAAGAATCCCTCGTAAAGAAGTAACACTCCCAATCTTGTCATAGATTCACATTTGAAAATTAAAAAATTAATATCCTGCAAGCAAAAGTTTGTTTTTCTGTCCTTGTTCCCCATCATTTCATCTCATATATCAATTTTTGCATTAGACTTTAATACTGGATTACAATAATTTGAAAAGATTTTCCTTGTGTGAATTTTGACATTTGAAAACACATATTTCAAAATATACTACCAAAAGCTTTTAAATAAGTATTTTATTTACAGTTTAAGTTTGCGTATTAAACATAAGGGAAAACAATAGATGTTCTTCTTGCCATTTTAGTTGTAGTTTAGAATTCACTACACATAATAAAAATAAATATAAAACAGTATTATGATTTAAAAGGATTCTATTGGATGCTCTCTAACTTTGTGCATCCTAAGTTCTTAAAAGGTACATGGATTCTACTATTTTTATTTTATTTATTCATATGTGAATTGAGAGATTAAAACTATTGTTATTGTTTTGACAACGTAGTGGAAAATCTCTCTCTTCCATGGCCTGCAGCCTCGCATAGTTGTCAAAAGGCTTGCTCATAGTGTGCAATCCCAACTATAGGTGTTTGAAAGGAAACAACGAACAAGATAGACTCGTTTGAAAGACTGGCTGACTTTTGATGCATCTTCTCTTTATTGATTCTCTAGTCATCTTTTTTTATACTATGGATGGGCTCCTCTGCTTCCAATTCTGTTGCGTGTATTTTTCCTTGATGTCTTTTGAATTGTTTATTATTGGCTATGATGATTGCTTCGTATCTGGGTTGCTTCGTAGCTCTTGATCTCTACTCAGTGTGCAGGTACAAGTATTGGTTTTGGTTTCAGTTCACCACGTATTCATGTTGGAGGCATTGTTTTTGACTTTGTGAACTCCTTACACGTCAAAAATATACTTTGTTTAAAAGTGTCAAGTGTTATTTGTTTGTTGCTTTCTTTGAAAATTCAGCAACCTACTTGAGTATCCGACGTTTTTTCACTTGGTATATACCAAACTTCATTCATGATTTAATTTGGACTTCACTTCATGATTTAATTTTTGCTCATGCAGATTTCAATCAGTATGTATTTTGACTAAAGGGTTCATTGGTAAAGGAAATAGGGCAACACAAAGTATTGTGCTTATCATTTTAAAAAACAGGCGAACACTAGCTGCGTTGCTGTAAGAAAATCGTATTTGGCTGCTTTGTATTGTTCCTTCAATTTCAGGTATCCGATGGGAGTTTGTTAGCTTTGATGGACACCTCACAAATGGAAAGGTGGATGAGTTATATGGTTGGAAAATCGTTACATTTTCAGGTGCTTGTTGACTGGCCGCCATTGAAAGGTATTTCATTTTTTCAGTTTTGCAAGCTGGTATATTCTTATTTGTTGTTTGTTTTGAGAAGTTGCAAAATATGACATCTCAGTTTGGTTTAACCTGAGTTTAAGGAAAAATTCTAGGGTTCTTTCTGTTGTTAACATCGTTTTCTCCGTATTTGGTGTAGTATGTTTTTCAAGAGAAAACAGGAACAAAATTTGATTATCTTGTTGGGTGAACGATTTTATTTTTTCAGGGGTTTCATTTACTTCTATTACAAACCTTGGTTATTGGATACGGGTTTCTTAATATAACTGTTTTTTTGTTATCTCCAGAAATGACAACAAGTTGTATTTAAAGAAATGAGTTGTAAAAGAAGATATGACTCTAAAAACAAAATGAAAATACATACATGTTGACTATCGTTTCTAAAACAAAGATGCAGTTTGTTTTACGTTCTGTGGATAACAAATTGAGGATATACATTATATTTGTTATCATTGCATTATTTGTTTTGTCCAGTGGAGATTTTAGGATTGCACATATAGTGCAATTATAAGGTCCTTACTTTGCAAAAGAACTTGACATGTAAGAGATATTTGGAAAAGGTTTTGATACCCCTAATGAAGTTGGTGCTTTAGATTGTATCAAGGACTGAGTTGGTGCTCAGAATATTGTTGTAATCCATTTTTTTGAGATAAAGCCTACAAGGCAATTTGGAGTGGTTTTTCTACCCCTGGAGGGTTTTCCACTCGACATCTTTGTGCATCTATGTTATGTTTTTCTCAATCTGTTCTTCTTTGTTTATACTAAAAAAGTTGTTACGTTGTCGATGCTATGAAATTTATTCTTGCTCAATTCGTTGTCTTTCAATGTTACTTGTTCAACCTTTCTCCATGGTGGAATTATTAAATCTATTGACAACTGAAAAATGAAAGTATTTGTTTTGTCTAGTAGTTCACTATCTTGTATGAACAATAATGTTATAATCTGATGCTTTTATCCATTCAGGTTTGTCATGCTTTTGTTGGTCACAATCTATATGTTTTTCAGAAAACATTATATGTCACCAAATTTTGTATAAGCTGGTAATTTGGTGGTTCTTGAAGAATTTTTTACAACCTTTATTCACCCCCCCCTCTCAGTGTTGTTTCACTTCCAACAAGTGGTATTAGAGCATAGGGTCCTTTGTCAGGTTTCCCAACCTAGGATTGTTCCTGGTCTTGGAAGTTTGTTTAAAATGTCTCAAGCTCAAGAAGGCGAGTCTATGACAAGAGCTCCATTGTTTGATGGAACAGATTATGTGTTTTGGAAGATCGGAATGGAAACATATCTGACTTCTATCGATCTTGATGTATGGAGTATAGTGTTAGCTAGATACACTATACCAACTACATTTCCCACATCTGCTGATGAAAAGAAAAAATATGAAACCAATGCTAGAGAAAAACATGCTCTCTTGTGTGCCTTGACTAAAGATGTTTTTATCAAGGTTATGCATTGTAGTTCTGCTAGAGAAATTTGGATTAAACTAGAAACTATCTATCAAGCAAATGAAAAAGTAAAACAGTGAAAAGTTCTCACTCTCAAACATCAGTTTGAAGAAATTAAAATGAAGGATGATGAAAAAATAGTTTATTATTTCTTAAGAGTTGATGAAATTGTTAATGCTATGAAAGGGTTAGGAGAAGAGGTAAAGGAGTTTGATGTTGTCACTAAGGTTATTAGAACTTTACCAAATAAATTTGAAGCTAAAATTGCTACTCTTGAAGAAAAGAAAAAATTTGAATAGCTCACCTTAGATAGTTTACAAGGTACTTTAACTGCCTATGAAATGGGAATCAACAAAAATACTTCTACTGGAAAAGAAATTGCCTTTAAGGCAGAAAATAAAACTTTATCGGATGATAGTGATTCTGATCTATCTGATTCCAAAGAATCTCTTCTTGTTAAGAAACTGAAAAAGAAGTATAAGGGTAAGATGCCTTTTAAATGTTTTACTTGTGGCAAACCAAGACATTTTGCTACAACATTTCCTTATGCTGATCAGTCTTATGAAGATGAAAAACCAGAAAGATTGCTTAAGAAAAAGACTTACTATCCTAAAAAGAAGTTTAACTTTCAACTAAAAAAAAGTCTTTTTTCAAAAGAAGATTCATAGTTTGAGTCTGATGGCTCACTGGATGATGAAGACTTGACTTTATTTAAGGCTATGAGAGTACTATTCACTTGAATGAGATACTTGGAAAACAAAAAATCATAAAGATATGATTGGTATTGGGTTCAATACTGGTGAATGTTCAAAACCTTTACATCAGAACTTTAAGGCAGCTGAGAAGAAGCAGCCATTTGAGTATCAACAAACCAATTTCAGGTTTAATGCTTTCTTTCATGGTTATTGTTTCTTTTGTAATAAGTTTGGACACAAAATAAGCAACTGCAGAATAATGATATCTAGAACACCTAGATTTGGTCACAAACAGTTCTTTGTTTTTTCTAATACTATTAGGTGTTTCACTTGCAAATCTATTGGTCACACATCTAAGCAATGCAAATAAGGTAAACATATCTCTGGAAAAGTTTGGAGACCCAAATTTGTTCAAAACATAGAACAATCAATGCTTGTCCAAACTACTCTTCTTTCAAAAAGGAAGACCTTATGGGTTTTGGATAGTGGTTGTTCCAATCACATGATAGGTGATAGAAACATGTTTATCAAGCTTGAAGATTATTCAGGAGGTTTTGTGAAATTTGGTGATAATACAAGAATTGAGATTAATGGTAAAGGTTCTTTGCTTTTAAATGATGATACTCCTATCTATGATGTGTATTACATTGATGGTCTTAAACACAATCTTTTAAGTGTTAGTCAGATTTGTGACAACGGTTATAATGTTTTATTCCACTCACAAGTTTGTGCTATAAAGAACAAATCAGGAAAAACAATTGCAACTGGATTACAGACACAAGGTAATGTTTATAATCTTCTTGACTCTTCCAATCGTGAATGTAGTGAAGGAATATGTCTCATGGGTCAAGTTGAAGAAAATTGGTTGTAGCATAAGCGGTTAGGACATGTTAACTTTGATAATCTGGTTAGGACCAGCAAAAACTAGAATGTTAGAGGATTGCCTATTCTACATTAACCTGAAAAATGTTGTTTGTAAGGAATGTCTAAGAGGTAAACAAACAAAGGTTAGTTTTAAATCCAAAGAACATGCTTCAACTAAACCTTTGCAGCTTGTACACATTGATTTGTGTGGTCCCACTAGAACAAGATCTATAAATGGTGAAGAGTATTTCATGTTTTTTATAGATGACTATACTAGAATGGTGAGGGTAACATTTCTTGAAAATAAGTCAAAATCTTTTGATAGATTTAAAAAATTTCGAAAGATGGTTGAGAAAGAAGCTGACACAAAGCTTAAATGCTTACGATCAGACAAAGGAGGTGAGTTTACTTCTCAAGAATTTATAGATTATTGTGAGAAACATGGTATAAAGCGTCAATATGCTACTGCAAGAACTCCTCAACAAAATGGAGTTGTTGAGAGGAAAAACAGAATAGTAAAAGAAATGGCAAGGACAATCCTAGATGAAGCAAAACTACCAGAAAAATACTGGAAAGAAGTTTTTCATACAGCTATTTATACTCTAAACAGGGTACAAATTAGAGTGAAATCTAATTTCACTCCTTATGAACTTTGGCATGGTAAATCAGCTTCAATTAAAAAATTCAGAATTTATGGTTGTAAATGTTTTATCAAACGTGATGATGAAAACTTAGGCAGATTTCAATCTAGATCGGATGAAGGTATATTTCTAGGATATTCTACTCATAGTAAAGCTTATAGGTGCTACAATAAAAGGCTAAATAGAATTGTTGAATTTATTAACGTCAAATTTGATGAAAAAATGCTCCTTGATGATGAGCTTGTGCAGGATGGTGATGAGGAACCTATGTTAGGTCTTGACATTACTCCTAAGTTTGATGAAATAGATAATGTTCCACAGGAGGATGCTTCAAGTTCTAAGGCAGTAACATCTCCAAAGCCACCCTACAAGATTGTTTTTAAAAATCATCCTCAAGATCTAATCATTGGGGACGGTAATGCCGAGATTTTAACAAGAAGAAGAGCAAAAATTGATGAGCAAGCACAGATTGCTGAACATTTTTGTTTGATAACTGATTTTGAGCCTAAAGTTGTATTTGACGCTTTAAATGATGATTGTTGGTTGAAAGCTATGCAGGAAGAGATTAGTCAAATTGAGAAGAATAAGACTTGGGAGGTCATCCTAAGACCTGATGATAAGAATGTTATAGGAGGCAAATGGTTGTTTCGTAACATGCTGGATGAGTGTGGCAAAGTAATAAGGAATAAAGCATGTTTTGTGTGCACAGGATATGCACAACAGGAAGGTATAGACTTCGGTGAAACTTATGCACCTATTGCTCATATTGAATCCATTAGAATATTCTTAGCATACTCTTGTTTCAAAATTTTATGGTTTATCAAATGGATGTAAAAACCACATTCTTGAATGGTTATCTTGATGAAGAAGTGTATATGGAACAACCATAAGGATTTGTTGCAAATGAAAAAACTGATCATGTTTACAGATTAAAAAAGGCTTTGTATGGTCTTAAACAAGCTCCTAGAGCTTGGTATCCCCGGTTGGATGCACATTTAACATCAAATGGTTTCAAAAGAGGTGGTGTTGATAGTAATCTCTATGTTAGAGTTGAAAGTGATGATGTTCTAGTTGTTGAGGTCTATGTAGATGATATAATGTTTTTCTGCAATAACGATGCTTTGTCTAAAATGTTTTCAAAGATTATGGAATCTGAATTTGAAATGTCAATGTTAGGTGAACTAACATTCTTTCTTGGTCTCCAAGTTTTACAGCTTGAACAAGGAATATTTCTGTCACAAACAAAATATACCAATGAGATGTTAATAAAGTTTCAAATGGATGATTGTCATCTTGTAAGCACACTTATGGTAACTAGCTGTAAGTTGTCTAAAACTGATGATTCTCCTGATGTTGATCAAATAGAGTATCGATCATTGATTGGTAGTTTACCATATTTAACTACTTCTAGACCAGACTTAATGCATGTTGTATGTATGGTGTCTAGATTTCAATCTACACCAAAACAGTCTCATCTCATGGCTGTAAGAAGGATATTCAAGTATATCCAGGGTACTCTTGATTATGGTTTATGGTATCCACTAAATAATGACTTTACTTTGACAGCGTTTACAGATGTTGATTGGGCTGGTTGTTTAGATGACAGGAAAAGCATGAGTGGTGTAGCATTTTATCTTGGTGACTGTCTTGTTGCTTGGCATAGTAAAAAGAAAGATTCAATTTCATTATCAATAGCTGAAGCTGAATATATTGCGGCTACTTCTTGTTGTACTCAGCTTCTTTGGATGGCTCAGACACTATCAGACATGGGTATTGATGTTGCTAAACCGATTTCTATTTTTTTTAATAACGCAAGTGCAATTAACTTGTCTAAAAATCCTATTATGCACTCAAGAACTAAACATATTGCCATTAAATTTCATTTTCTGAGGGAAAAGGTTTTGGCTAATAAGATAACAATGCAGTATGTTTCCACTCAAGCACAAGTAGCAGATATTTTTACAAAGCCTTTGGCTAAAGAAGTCTTTGAAGGGCTCCACTCTCGGTTGGGAGTTGTCTCTCAGTCGTTGCTCTCTTAAGATTCATCATTTGTTAAGGGGGAGCGTTTCCACTCTCTACGCAGCCTCTCGCTGCTTCCCATAGCTCTGTTGCTTCATGTTCTATCTGCAAGCTATTTCATTTTGTTTGTTTGTACCCTTTACCCTTTGTCCTTCTGAAAAAAAGGGGGAGAAGTTATCTATCGTATGGTTTCTGATTCACAGTTGGCACTAGTTGTGCACCGATGGGATGGCAGTTCTATTGTTTCCATCAAGGACAAAGGGGGAGTTTGTTGCGTTTATTTTTCCTTGATGTCTTGTGAATTATTTATTATTGGCTCTGATGATTGCTTTGTATCCGAGTTGCTTCGTAGCTCTTGATCTCTACTTAGTGTGCAGGTACATGTATTGGTTTTGGTTTAAGTTGACCACGTATTCATGTTGGAGGCATTGTTTTTGACTTTGTGGCTTCCTTACACGTCAACAAGATACTTTGTTTAAAAGTGTCAAGTCTTATTTGTTTGTTGCTTTCTTTGAAAAGTTAGCAACCTACTTGAGTATCCGACATTTTTTCACTTGGTATATACCAGACTTCACTCATGATTTAATTCAGACTTCACTTCATGATTTAATTCTTGCTCATGCGGATTTCAATCTGTATGTATTTGACTAAAGGGTTCATTGGCAAAGGAAATAGGGCAACACTAAGTTTTGTGATTATCACCTTGACAAACAACCGAACCCTAGCCACGTTGCTGTAAGAAAATCGTATTCGGTTGCTTTGTATTGTTCCATCAGTTTCAGGTATTCAATGGGAGTTTGTTTGCTTTGATTGACACCACACAAATAGAAAGGTGGATGAGTTATATATGGTTGGAAAATTGTTACATTTTTAGCTGCTTGTTGATTGGCCGCCATGATAGGTATTTCTTTTTTTAGTTCTGCAAGCTGGTATATTCTTATCTGTTGTTTGTTTTGAGCAGTTCCAAAATATGACATCTCAGTTTGGTTTAACCCAAGTTTAAGGAAAAATTCTAGGGTTCTTTGTGTTGTTAACATTGTTTTCTCCGTATTTGGTGAAGTATGTTTTTCAAGAGAAAACAGGAACAAAAACTGATTATCTTGCTGGGTGACCGATTTTATTTTTTGAAGGGTTTCATTTACTTCTGTTACAAACCATGGTTATTGGATACGGGTTTCTTGATATAACAAATTTTTTGTTATCTCCAAAAATGACAGCAAGTCATATTTAAAGAAACGAGTTGTAAAAGAAGATATGACTCTAAAAACGAAAAAAAGTATGGTGGTCTATTGAAAAAGATTGAAAAACAAAATGAAAATACATACATGTTGACTCTGGTTTCTAAAACAAAGATACAATTTGTTTTACGTTCTGTGGAGAACAAATTGAGGATATACATTGTATCTATTATCATTGCATTATTTGTTTTGTGCAGTGGAGATTTTAGGATTATACATATAGTGCAATTATAAGGTCCTTACTTTGCAAAAGAACTTGACATGTAAGAGATATTTGAAAAAGGTTTTGATACCCCTAATGAATTTGGTGCTTCAGATTGTATCAAGGACTGAGTCGGTGCTCAAAATATTGTTGTAATCCATTTTTTTTACATTAAGCCTACAAGGCAATTAGGAGTGGTTTTTCTACCCCTGGAGGGTTTTCCACTCGACATCTTTTTGTGTCTATGTTATGTTTTTCTCAATTTGTTCTTCTTTGTTTATACTGAAAAATTTGTTAGGGTGTCGATGCTCTGATATTTATTCTTGCTCAATTTGTTGTCTTTCAATGTTACTTGTTCAACCTTTCTCCATGGTGGAATTATTAAATCTGTTGACTCCTGAAAAATGAAAGTATTTGTTTTGTTTGGTAGTTCACTATCTTGTATGAACAATAATGTTATAATCTGATGCTTTTATCCATCCAGGTTTGTTATGCTTTTGTTGGGCACGATCTATATGTTTTTCAGACAACATTATATGTCATAAAATTTTGTATAAGCTGGTAATTTGGTGGTTCTTGAAGAATTTTTTACAACCTTGATTCACCCCCCCCCCACTCTTAGTGTTGTTTCACTCCCAACAAGTGGTATTAAAGCATAGGGTCCTTTGTGAGGTTTCCCAACCTAGGATTGTTCTTAGTCTTGGAAGTTTGTTTAAAATGTCTCAAGCTCATGAAGGCACGTCTATGACAAGAGCTCCATTGTTTGATGGAACAAATCATTTGTTCTGGAAGATCAGAATGGAAACATATCTGAATTCTATCGATCTTGATGTATGGAGTATAGTGTTAGCTGGAAACACTGTACCAACTACACTTCCCACATCTGCTGATGAAAAGAAAAAATATGAAACCAATGCTAGAGAAAAACATGCTCTCTTGTGTGCCTTGACTAAATATGGTTTTATCAAGGTTATGCATTGTAGTTCAGCGGGAGAAATTTGGATTAAACTAGAAACTATCTATCAAGGAAATAAAAAAGTAAAATAATCAAAATTTCTCACTCTCAAACATCAGTTTGAAGAAATTAAAATGAAGGATGATGAAAAAATAGCTGATTATTTCTTATGAGTTGATGAAATTGTTAATGCTATGAAAAGGTTAGGAGAAGAGGTAAAGGAGTTTGTTGTTGTGACTAAGGTTATCAGAACTTTACCAAATAAATTTGAAGCTAAAATTGCTACTCTTGAAGAAAAGAAACACTTTGACCAGCTCACCATAGATAGTTTACAAGGTACTTTAACTGCCTATGAAATGCGAATCAACAAAAATACTTCTACTGGAAAAGAAACTGCCTTTAAGGCAGAAAAAAAAACTTTATCAGATGATAGTGATTCCGATCTGTCTGATTCCAAAGAAGCTCTTCTTGTTAAGAACGGAAAATGAAGTATAAGGGTAAGATGTCTTTTAAATGTTTAACTTGTGGCAAACATGGACATTTTGCTGTGAAATTTCCTTATGTTGATCAGTCTTATGAAGATGAAAAACCAGAAAGACAGCTTAAGAAAAAGACTTACTATCCTAAAAAGAATTTTAACTTTCAACTAAAAAAAAATCTTTTTTCAAAAGAAGATTCAGATTTTGAATCTGATGGCTCACTTGATGATGAAGACTTGACTTTATTTAAGTTTATGAGATTACTATTCACTTGAATGAGATACTTGGAAAACAAAAACAACATAAAGATATGACTAGTATTGGGTTCAATACTGGTGAATGTTCAAAACCTTTACATTAGAAATTTAAGGCAGCTGAGAAAAAGTAGCCATTTGAGCATCAATGAACCAATTTCAGGTTTAATGCTTTCTTTTATGGTTATTGTTTATGTTGTAATAAGTTTGGACACAAAATAAGCAACTGCAAAATAATGATGTTTAGAACACCTAGATTTGGTCACAAATAGTTCTTTGGTTTTTCTAATACTATTAGGTGTTTCACTTGCAAGTCTATTGGTCACACATCCAAGCAATGCAAACAAGGTAAACATATCTCTGGAAATGTTTGGAGACCCAAATTTTTTCAAAACATAGAACAATCAATGCTTGTCCAAACTGCTCTTCTTTCAAAAAGGAAGACTTTATGGGTTTTGGACAGTGGTTGTTCCAATCACATGACAGGTGATAGAAACATGTTTATCAAGATTGAAGATTATGCAGGAGGTTTTGTGAAATTTGGTGATTATACAGGAATTGAGATTAAAGGTAAAGGTTCTTTTCTTTTAAATGATGATACTCCTATCTATGATGTGTATTACGTTGATGGTCTTAAACACAATCTTTTAAGTGCTAGTCAGATTTGTGACAACGGTTATAATGTTATATTCCACTCACAAGGTTGTTCTATAAAGAACAAATCAGGAAAAATAGTTGCAACTGGATTACAGACACAAGGCAATGTTTATAATCTTCTTGGCTCTTCCAATCATGAAAGTAGTGAAGGAATATGTCTAATGGGTCAAGTTGAAGAAAATTGGTTGTGGCATAAGTGGTTAGGACATGTTAATTTTGATAATCTGGTTAGGATCAACAAACACTAGAATGTTAGAAGATTGCCTATTCTACATAAATCTGAAAATGTTGTTTGTAAGGAATGTCTAAGAGGTAAACAAACAAAGGTTAGTTTTAAATCCAAAGAACATGCTTCAACTAAACCTTTGTAGCTTGTAAACACTGATTTGTGTGGTCCCACTAGAACAAGATCTATAAATGGTGAACAATATTTCATGTTGTTTGTGGATGACTATACTAGAATGGTGTGGGTAACATTTCTCACAAATAAATCAGAAGCTTTTGATAGATTTAAAATTTTTAGAAAGATGGTTGAGAAAGAAGCTGACACAAAGCTTAAATGCTTACGATCAGACAAAGGAGGTGAGTTTACTTTTCAAGAATTTATAGATTATTGTGAGAAACATGGTATAAAGCGTCAATATGCTGCTACAAGAACTCCTCAACAAAATGGAGTTGTTGAGAGTAAAAATAGAACAGTAAAAGAAATGACAAGGACAATGTTAGATGAAGCGAAACTACCTGACAAATACTAGAAAGAAGTTGTTCATACAGTTGTTTATACTCCAAACAGGGTAGAAAATAGAGTGAAATCTAATTTCACTCCGTATGAACTTTGGCATGGTAAATCAGCTTCAATTAAATACTTCAGAATTTTTGGTTGTAAATGTTTTATCAAACGTGATGATGAAAACTTAGGCAAATTTCAATATAGATCGGATGAAGGTATATTTCTAGGATATTATACGCATAGTAAAGCTTACAGGTGCTACGATAAAAGGCTGAATAGAATTGTTGAATCTGTTAACGTGAAATTTGATGAAAAACTACTTCTTGATGATGAGCTTGTGCAGGATGGTGACGAGCAACCTATGTTAGGTCTTGACATTACTCCTAAGTCTGACGAAACAAATAATGTTCCACAAGAGGATGCTTCAAGTTCTAAGGCAGTAACATCTCCAAAGCCACCCTACAAGATTGTTTTTAAAAATCATCCTCAAGATTTAATCATTGGGGATGGTAATGCCGAGATTTTAACAAGAAGAAGAGCAAAAATTGATGAGCAAGCACAGATTGCTGAACATTTTTGTTTGATAACTGATTTTGAGCCTAAAGTTGTATCTGATGCTTTAAATGAAGATTGTTGGTTGAAAGCTATGCAAGAAGAGATTAGTCAAATTAAGAAGAATAAGACTTGGGAGCTCATCCCAAGACCTGATAATTAGAATGTTATAGGAGGCAAATGGTTGTTTCGTAAAAAGCTAGATGAGTGTGGAAAAGTAATAAGGTATAAAGCACGTTTTGTGTGCAAAGGATATGCACAACAAGAAGGTATAGACTTCGGTGAAACTTATGCACCTGTTGCTCATATTGAATCCATTCGAATATTCTTAGCATACTCTTGTTTCAAAAATTTTAAGGTTTATCAAATGGATGTAAAAACCGCATTCTTGAATGGTTATCTTGATGAAGAAGTGTATATGGAACAACCAGAAGGATTTGTTGCAAAAGACAAAACTGATCATGTTTACAGATTAAAAAAGGCTCTATATGGTCTCAAACAAGCTCCTAGAGCTTGGTATTCTCAGTTGGATGCACATTTAACTTTAAATGGTTTCAAAATAGGTGGTGTTGATAGTAATCTCTATGTTAGAGTTGAAAGTGATGATGTTCTAGCTGTTGAGGTCTATGTAGATGATATAATGTTTTTCTGCAATAACAATGCTTTGTCTAAAATGTTTTCAAAGATTATGGAATCTGAATTTGAAATGTCAATGTTAGGTGAACTAACATTCTTTCTTGGTCTCCAAGTTTTACAGCTTGAACAAGGAATATTTCTGTCACAAACAAAATATGCCAATGAGATGTTAATAAAGTTTCAAATGGATGATTGTCATCTTGTAAGCACACCTATGGTAACTGGCTGTAAGTTGTCTAAAACTGATGATTCTCCTGATGTTGATCAAACAAAGTATCGGTAAATGATTCGTAGTTTACTATATTTAACTACTTCTAGACCAAACTTAATGCATGTTGTATGTATGGTGTCTAGATTTCTATCTGCACCAAAATAGTCTCATCTCATGGCTGTAAGAAGGATATTCAAGTATATCCAGGGTACTCTTGATTTTGGTTTATGGTATCCACGAATAAAAGGACTTTACTTTGACAACATTTACAAATGCTAATTGGGTTGGCTGTTTAGATGGCAAGAAAAGCATGAGTGGTGCAACATTTTATCTTGGTGATTGTCTTGTTGCTTGGCATAGTAAAAAGAAAGATTCGGTTTCATTAGCAACAATTGAAGCTAAATATATTGCAGCTACTTCTTGTTGTACTCAGCTTCTTTGGATGGTTCAGCCACTATCAGACATGGATATTGATGTTGCTAAATCGATTTCTATTTTTTTTTATAACACAAGTGCAATTAACTTGTCTAAAAATCCTATTATGCACTCAAGAACTAAACATATTGCCATTAAATTTCACTTTCTGAGGGAAAAGGTTTTGGCTAATGAGACAATAATGCAGTATGTTTCCACAAAAGCACAAGTAGCAGATATTTTTACAAAGCCTTTGGCTAAAGAAGTCTTTGAATGGCTTCGTTCTCATTTGGGATTTGTCTCTCAGTCGTTACTCTCTTAAGGTTCATAATTTGTTGAGGGGGAGCATTTCCACTCTCTATCTAGCCTCTCCCTGCTTCCCATAGCTCCGCTGCTTCATGTTCTATCTGCAAGATGTTTCATTTTTTTTGTTTGTACCCTTTACCCTTTGTCCTTGTGACAAAAAGGGGGAGAAGTTATCTACTGTATGGTTTTTGTTTCATAGTTGGCACTTGGTTCACAACTTAGTTTTGCACTTGGTTTCTGATTCACAGTTGGCACTAGTTGTGCACCGATGGGATGGTTGTTCTGTTTTCACCATCAAGGACAAAGGGGGAGTTTGTTGCGTTTATTTTTCCTTGATGTCTCATGAATTTTTTGTTATTGGCTTTGATGATTGCTTTGTATCCGGGTTGCTTTGTAGCTCTTGATCTCTACTCAATGTGCAGGTACATGTATTGGTTTTGGTTTCAGTTGACCACATATTCATGTTGGAGGCATTGTTTTTGACGTTGTGGCTTCCTTACATGTCAACAAGATACTTTGTTTAAAAGTGTCAAGTGTTATTTTATTGTTGCTTTCTTTGAAAAGTTAGCAACCTACTTGAGTATCCAACGTTTTTTCACTTGGTATATACCGGAATTCACTCATGATTTAATTCAGACTTCACTTCATCATTTAATTCTTGCTCATGCGGATTTCAATCAATATGTATTTTGACTAAAGGGTTCATTGGTAAAGGAAATAGGGCAACACTAAGTTTTATGATTATCATTTTGACAAACAGCCGAACCCTAGCCGCGCTGCTGTAAGAAAATCGTATTTGGTTGCTTTGTATTGCTCCTTCGGTTTTAGGTATCTGATGGGAGTTTGTTTGCTTTGATTGAAACCTCACAAACGGAAAGGTGGATGAGTTATATGGTTGGAAAATCGTTACATTTTCAGGTGCTTGTTGACTGGCCACCATGATAGGTATTTTGTTTTTCAGTTTTGCAAGCTGGTATATTCTTATCTATTGTTTGTTTTGAGCAGTTGCAAAATATGACATCTCAGTTTGGTTTAACCCGAGTTTAAGGAAAAATTCTAGGGTTCTTTGTGTTTTTAACATTGTTTTCTCCGTATTTGGTGTAGTATGTTTTTCAAGAGAAAACAAGAACAAAATCTGATTATCTTGTTGAGTGAACGATTTTATTTTTTGAAGGGTTTCATTTACTTCTGTTACAAACCCTGGTTATTGGATACGAGTTTCTTGATATAACAATTTTTTTGTTATCTCAAAAAATGACAGCAAGTCATATTTAAAGAAACGAGTTGTAAAAGAAGATATGACTCTAAAAATGAAAAAAAAGTATGGTGGTCTGTTGAAAAAGATTGAAAAACAAAATGAAAATACATACATGTTGAATCTGGTTTCTAAAACAGATATACAGTTTGTTTTACATTATGTGGAGAACAAATTAAGGATATACACTGTATCTGTTATCATTGCATTATTTGTTTTGTGCAGTGGAGATTTTAGGATTGCACATACAGTGCAATTATAAGGTCCTTACTTTGCAAAAGAACTTGACATGTAAGAGATATTTGAAAAAGGTTTTTATACCCCTAATAAAGTTGGTGCTTCAGATTGTATCAAGGACTGAGTTGGTGCTCAAAATATTGTTGTAATCCATTTTTTTGAGATAAATCCTACAAGGCAATTTGGAGTGGTTTTTCTACCTCTGGAGGGTTTTCCACTCGACATCTTTGTGCGTCTATGTTATGTTTTTCTCAATCTGTTCTTCTTTGTTTATACTAAAAAAATTGTTAGGTTGTCAATGCTCTGATATTTATTCTTGCTCAATTCGTTGTCTTTCAATGTTACTTGTTCAACCTTTCTCCATGGTGGAATTATTAAATCTATTGACTTCTGAAAAATGAATGTATTTGTTTTGTCTGGTAGTTCACTATCTTGTATGAACAATAATGTTATAATCTGATGCTTTTATCCATTTAGGTTTGTTATGCTTTTGTTGGTCACGATCTATATTTTTTTCAGACAACATTATATGTCACAAAAATTTGTATAAGCTAGTAATTTGGTGGTTCTTGAAGAATTTTTTACAACCTTGATTCAACCCCCCCACCCCTCTCAGTGTTGTTTCACTTCTAACAAGTGGTATCAGAGCATAGGGTCCTTTGTCAAGTTTCCCAACCTAGGATTGTTCCTGGTCTTGAAAGTTTGTTTAAAATGTCTCAAGCTCATGAAGGGACATCTATGACAAGAGCTCCATTGTTTGATGGAACAGATTATGTGTTATGGAAGATCAGAATGGAAACATATCTGACTTCTATCGATCTTGATGTATGGAGTATAGTGTTAGCTAGATACATTGTACCAACTACACTTCCCACATGTACTGATGAAAAGAAAAAATATGAAACCAATGCTAGAGGGTGATCCCACAATAATGGGTTACACTTTTTGGCCAAACTTGACATTGAAATCAACATTTTTTACTAGATCTTCACTTTCTTACACATATAGAAGCTAATCCATTAAGAATTTGAAGATGAAGCAAACCAGTGATTCGTGAGATTTTGCGTGTAGATTCTAATCATATTTTTTTTTATAAAATTAAATTATAAATTGTGAATTCTTTTATGTAATTTTTATTAGCTTATTTTTCTATAAAACAACATTTTCAAAAAGTGATGTTTAATTTCGGTTGCATAACTTTTTTTCTAGAAATGATACAATTCTAATTTTTTAAATAATTTTTTTTCACACCAATATCTATTGGATGGATATTTTTTCATAATTTTTTGTTGCATATATATTTTTTAATTAATTTTCTAAGTCAAAGTAATTATAATTTGGAAATATTATACTTTCAATTGCATTACTTTTTTTGTATGCATTTGAATTAACTTACTATTTTTCTGTTGGAATAAGGACATAAATAGTTAGTTTACATGTATTTTTTAGAATTTTTTCTCTCTTTTCCTATTTTTCCATATGTGTGAAACAAAAACCTTGATGTTCATTAAAAAACCTACATTCACAAGAAATAAAAAATAAATATTATAACTAAGTTAAATATATTTCAAATTATACTTTTTGGGAAGCTTATAATAAGGAATACATGTTTACAAAAGATAAGTCTTAAATAAATTAATTTGATCCCCAAAAGGTAAATCAAAAGTGGTTTTTATCAGCATTTTGGTAGGTGTAGAGGAGACTGCATTATAGGTATGGTTTAAAACTAGTAAGTTTGTATCCAAGGGGGTTTGATATAAGTGGGTTTGATCAAAACCTCTTCAATTAAGATCTTTTAAATGGAACCTTTTAAGGCTTAAATCATTATATTTTCTAAAAATATGTCATTTCAGCAAAAATCAGGATGTCCCAAAAAGTGTAACCCATTACCGTGGCAACACCCTAGAGCAAAACATGCTCTCTTGTGTGCTTTGACTAAAGATGTTTTTATCAAGGTTATGCATTGTAGTTCTGTTAGAGAAGTTTGGATTAAACTAGAAACTATAAATCAATGAAAATGAAAAAGTAAAACAGTCAAAAGTTCTCACTCTCAAACATTAGTTTGGAGAAATTAAAATGAAGGATGATGAAAAAATAGCTGATTATTTCTTAAGAGTTGATGAAATTGTTAATGCTATGAAAGGGTTAGGAGAAGAGGTAAAGGAGTTCGATGTTGTCACTAAGGTTATCAGAACTTTACCAAATAAATTTGAATCTAAAATTGCTACTCTTGAAGAAAAGAAACACTTTGACTAGCTCACCTTAGATAGTTTACAAGGTACTTTAACTACCTATGAAATGTGAATCAACAAAAATACTTCTATTGGAAAAGAAACTGCCTTTAAGGCAGAAAATAAAACTTTATCAAATGATAGTGATTCTAATATGTCTGATTCCAAAGAAGCTCTTCTTGTTAAGAAACTGAAAAAGAAGTATAAGGGTAAGATGCCTTTTAAATGTTTTACTTGTGGAAAACCTGGACATTTTGTTGTGAAATGTCATTATGCTGACCAGTCTTATGAAGATGAAAAACCAAAAAGATAGCTTAAGAAACAGACTTACTATCCTAAAAAGAATTTTAACTTTCAACTTAAAAAAAGTCTTTTTTCAAAAGAAGATTCAGATTTTGAGTCTAATGGCTCACTGGATGATGAAGACTTGACTTTATTTAAGGCTATGAGAGTACTATTCACTTGAATGAGATACTTGGAAAATAAAAACAGCATAAAGATATGACTGGTATTGGGTTCAATACTGGTGAATGCTCAAAACCTTTACATCAGAACTTTAAGGTAGCTGAGAAGAAGCAACCATTTGAGCATCAACGAAATAATTTCAGGTTTAATGCTTTCTTTCATGGTTATTGTTTCTTTTGTAATAAGTTTGGACACAAAATAAGCAACTGCAGAATAATGATGTCTAGAACACCTAGATTTGGTCACAAACAATTGTTTGGTTTTTCTAATACTATTAGGTGTTTCACTTGGAAGTCTATTGGTCACACATCCAAGCAATGCAAACAAGGTAAACATATCTCTGGAAAAGTTTGGAGACCCAAATTTGTTCAAAACATAGAACAATCAATGCTTGTCCAAACCGCTCTTCTTTCAAAAAGGAAGACTTTATGGGTTTTGGATAGTGGTTGTTCCAATCACATGACAGGTGATAGAAACATGTTTATCAAGCTTGAAGATTATTCAGGAGGTTTTGTGAAATTTGGTGATAATATAGGAATTGAGATTAAAGGTAAAGGTTCTTTGCTTTTAAATGATGATACTCCTATCTATGATGTGTATTACGTTGATGGTCTTAAACACAATCTTTTAAGTGTTAGTCAGATTTGTGACAACGGTTATAATGTTATATTCCACTCACAAGGTTGTGCTATAAAGAACAAATCAGGAAAAACAATTGCAACTGGATTATAGACACAAGGTAATGTTTATAATCTTCTTGACTCTTCCAATAATGAATGTAGTGAAGGAATATGTCTCATGAGTCAAGTTGAAGAAAATTGGTTGTGGCATAAACGGTTAGGACATGTTAACTTTGATAAGCTGGTCGAGATCAACAAAAACCAAAATGTTAGAGGATTGCCTATTCTACATAAACCTGAAAATGTTGTTTGTAAGGAATGTCTAAGAGGTAAATAAACAAAGGTTAGTTTTAAATCTAAAGAACATGCTTCAACTAAACCTTTGCAACTTGTACACACTTATTTGTGTGGTCCCACTAGAACAAGATCTATAAATGGTGAACAATATTTCATGGTGTTTGTAGATGACTATACTAGAATGACATGGGTAACATTTCTCAAAAATAAGTCAAAAGATTTTGATAGATTTAAAAAATTTCGAAAGATGGTTGAGAAAGAAGTTGACAAAAAACTTAAACGCTTATGATCATACAAAGGAGGTCAGTTTACTTCTCAAGAATTTATAGATTATTGTGAGAAACATGGTATAAAGTGTCAATCTGCTGCTACAAGAAATCCTCAACAAAATGGAGTTGTTGAGAGGAAAAATAGAATAGTAAAAGAAATGGCAAGGACAATGTTAGATGAAGCAAAACTACAAGACAAATACTGGAAAGAAGTTGTTCATACAACTGTTTATACTCTAAACAGGGTACAAATTGGAGTGAAATCTAATTTAACTCCTTATGAACTTTGGCATGGTAAATCAACTTCAGTTAAAGACTTCAGAATTTTTGGTTGTAAATGTTTTATGAAACGTGATGATGAAAACTTAGGCAACTTTCAATCTAGATTGGATGAACGTATATTTCTAGGATATTCTACTCATAGTAAAGCTTACAACTGCTACAATAAAAGGCTAAATAGAATTGTTGAATCTGTTAACATCAAATTTGATGAAAAACTGCTTCTTGATGATGAGCTTGTGCAGGATGGTGACGAGGAACCTATGCTAGGTCTTGACATTACTCCTAAGTCTGATGAAACAAATATTGTTCCACAAGAGGAAGCTTCAAGTTCTAAGGAAGTAACATCTCTAAAGCCACCCTACAAGATTGTTTTTAAAAATCATCCTCAAGATCTAATCATTGGAGACAGTAATGCCGAGATTTTAACAAGAAGAAGAGCAAAAATTGATGAGCAAGCACAAAATTATGAACATTTATGTTTGATAACTGATTTTGAGCCTAAAGTTGTATCTGATGCTTTAAATGATGATTGTTGGTTGAAAGTTATGCAGGAAGAGATTAGTCAAATTAAGAAGAATAAGACTTGGGAGCTCATCCCAAGACTTGATGATAAGAATGTTATAGGAGGCAAATGGGTGTTTCGTAACAAGTTGGATGAGTGTGGCAAAGTAATAAGGAATAAAGCACGTTTTGTGTGCAAGGGATATGCACAATAGGAAGGTATAGACTCTGGTGAAACTTATGCACCTATTGCTCATATTGAATCCATTAGAATATTCTTAGCATACTCTTGTTTGAAAAATTTTATGGTTTATCAAATGGATGTAAAAATCGCATTCTTGAATGGTTATCTTGATGAAGAAGTGTATATGGAACAACCAGAAGGATTTGTTGCAAAAGACAAAACTGATCATGTTTACAGATCAATAAAGGCTCTATATGGTCTTAAACAAGCTCCTAGAGCTTGGTATTCCCGGTTGGATGCACATTTAACAACAAATGGTTTCAAAAGAGGTGGTGTTCATAGTAATCTCTATGTTAGATTTGAAAGTGATGATGTTCTAGTTGTTGAGGTCTATGTAGATGATATAATCTTTGGCTACAATAACGATGCTTTGTCTAAAATGTTTTCAATGATTATGGAATCTGAATTTTAAATGTCAATGTTAGGTGAACTAACATTCTTTCTTGGTCTCCAAGTTTTACAGCTTGAACAAGGAATATTTTTGTCACAAACAAAATATGCCAAAGAGATGTTAATAAAGTTTCAAATGGATGATTGTCATATTGTAAGCACACCTATGGTAACTGGCTGTAAGTTGTCTAAAACTGATGATTCTCTTGATGTTGATCAAACAGAGTATCGGTCAATGAATGGTAGTTTACTATATTTAACTGCTTCTAGACCGGACTTAATGCATGTTGTATGTATGGTGTCTAGATTTCAATCTGCACAAAAACAGTCTCATCTCATGGCTGTAAGAAGGATATTCAAGTATATCCAGGGTACTCTTGATTTTGGTTTATGGTATCCACAAAATAATGACTTTACTTTGACAACGTTTATAGATGTTGATTGGGCTGGTTGTTTAGATGACAGGAAAAGCATGAGTGGTCCAACATTTTGTCTTGGTGATTGTCTTGTTGCTTCGCATAGTAAAAAGCAAGATTTAGTTTCATTATCAACAACTGAAGCTGAATATATTGTAGCTACTTCTTGTTGTACTCAGCTTCTTTGGATGGCTCAGACACTATCAAACATGGGTATTGATGTTGCTAAACCGATTTCTATTTTTTGTGATAACACAAGTGCAATTAACTTGTCTAAAAATCCTATTATGCACTCAAGAATTAAACATATTGCCATTAAATTTCATTTTATGAGGGAAAAGGTTTTGGCTAATGAGATAAAAATGCAGTATGTTTCGACATAAGCACAAGTAGCAGATATTTTTACAAAGCCTTTGGCTAAAGAAGTCTTTGAAGGGCTTCGTTCTCGGTTGGGAGTTGTCTCATAGTTGTTGCTCTCTTAAGATTCATCATTTGTTGAGGGGGAGCATTTTTGCTCTCTACGCAACCTCTTAGGGCTTCTCATAGCTCTGTTGCTTCATGTTCTATCTGCAAGCAAAAATGAAAAACGAAAAAAAAGTATGATGGTCTATTGAAAAAGATTGAAAAACAAAATGAAAATACATACATGTTGACTCTGGTTTCTAAAACAAAGATATAGTTTGTTTTACGTTCTATGGAGAACAAATTGAGGATATACATTGTATCTGTTATCATTGCATTATTTGTTTTGTGTAGTGGAGATTTTAGGATTGCACATACAGTGCAATTATAAGGTCCTTACTTTGCAAAAGAACTTGACACTTAAGAGATATTTGAAAAAGGTTTTGATACCCCTAATGAAGTTGGTGCTTTAGATTGTATCAAGGACTAAGTTGGTGCTCAGAATATTTTTGTAATCCATTTTTTTGAGATAAAACCTACAAGGCAATTTGGAGTGGTTTTTCTACCCCTAGAGGGTTTTCCACTCGACATCTTTGTTCATCTATCTTATGTTTTTCTCAATCTATTCTTCTTTGTTTATACTGAAAAAGTTGTTAGGTTGTCGATGCTCTGATATTTATTCTTGCTCAATTCGTTGTCTTTCAATGTTACTTGTTCAACCTTTCTCCATGGTGGAATTATTAAATCTGTTGACTCCTAAAAAATGAAAGTATTTGTTATGTCTGGTAGTTCACTATCTTGTATGAACAATAATGTTATAATCTGATGCTTTTATCCATTCAGGTTTGTTATGCTTTTGTTGGTCACGATCTATATGTTTTTCAGACAACATTATATGTCACAAAATTTTGTATAAGCTGGTAGTTTTGTGGTTCTTGAAGAATTTTTTACAACCCTGATTCACCCCCCCTCTCAGTGTTGTTTCACTTCCAACAAACTCATCCTCTTTAGATGACAGATGGTTTAAACCTCCAACTTTACTTTTGTTTCTTGACCGTATAGTGCTATGGTCTACGAATGCTCTGCTTGTTATGACTGTCATAGCTATGACTGTATATTCTTAACTACTTTTATTGATCAGCAGTGTTCTTGTTTGTTTTGTTGTCAACAGCTGGATTTATGGTTGTTTGACTATGTGCGGGCAGGTTTTAGTCTGTAATTTGTTATGAATATTTGTTAAAAAAAAGTTTCACTTTAATCAAATAAAAGAAAATTTAAAACATTGGTAACAATTAGATTAGTAGCTTCAAGAATGCCTCATAAAGAAGTAATAGTCTCAATCGTATCATACTTTCACATTCGGAAAAACAAAAAACAACAAAATCCTACAAACAAATGTTCATTTTTCTGTTCATTTCATCTCATATCCGTTTTTACATTAGGTTTTATTATTTGATTACAATAGTTTGGAAAGTGTAAAACTATGTGATTTTTTACATCTTAAAATATATATTCCAAAACATATTGTTTAAAACTTTTCAATACAATATTTTATTTATAGTTTTAGTTTGTCTATTAAACATAAGTGAGAATAAGAAAAAAAAATCCTACCATCTTAGTTGCCTTTTTAAAAAAAAACTAAATCTTTAAATCTAAGAGTAAAAAGAATCTTTTATTTATAATTTAATTCTGGAAAAATTGGATATACGGAGTATCTGGTGGTAAAAGATGAAGCTGAGGTATGAACTCTTGAAGTTCACACTATGAAAATCTTCTAGGTACGTAGTGAATGAAATTCAGAGCTGCCCAATGTTAAGAGCAGGCGTTGTTGATAAGGTGTTTATAGCCTTTACTTTAATTATATCGAGATCTTAAATGTGGACACTTTATACAGTTTATTCGAGGAAGAGAGAATATCAAAAAGTGTTGATTACTTGATAAAAATTCATAGTAGAAGATCCAAAATTCAAAAAGAAAGGGAGATCAAGTAATTGATGGGTTGTGGTTTCTTTTTCGGGTTGTTGTGGTGTTCCGTTTTGCTACCAATCCGTGGGTCCCATAGGTTTTTTGGCCTCGTGGACGTTATTAAAAGTCTTCATTCATTCAGAAACCCACGAGAAATGTATGCACATCTTCCAACAATGTAAAAGAAGAGCAACCGTACTCTTTATCCCCGAGCAATCACATGGTTTCACGAATGGCAGAATTTGACTGTTGAAAGATGTTTCGGAATATGACTTGATACGTCGAGGGAAATTAGATATTGTTTATTATTGTGATAATTACAGCTTTGGCCTTGTACAGTACAAGGACCTAAGGAGCCCTACCTGTTTATTATTGTGATAATTACAACATGGGCCTTGTATAGTACAACAACGATTGACTGCAAACCCAATCCACATAAAACGTTGCCATGAGGACAGTTATTGATTTAAACTTATTAATTGTCCCACTACAATGTACATCTGAGTAGATGCCCATGATTAGCTCGTACTTCGCGGGGAATGAATCACAACCATTAATGGACCACGTCATTTCCGCGGTGATTAATTTGTATGGACTAATCAGCGCCTTTCCCTGCCCTGCGCTTTCGTCTTCAATATGGCAACAAATAATTCAAACGACAACTTCTCTTCCAATGATAACCTTTCTTATAACAATCAGGTCTCGATGTAATCTGATTTGATTCCCTATAAAGAAAAACATTGACGTCTTTAACTTTGCCCAATAAGCTATTTTCAATGCCTTTCTATTATTGTAGAGTTGTTATCACGCTGTAATAACGTGATGGTTGCGTCTAACAACACACTCTAAGCATTGACCATTTAAGTAGCATATATGGGATCTACTTAATCTTCCACTTTTTTGTTCTATTTTTTGTTGTGCTCTTCTGACTCTCCATGATAGGGCTTAAATTTGATGGCCGTATACTTGTATTTGAAGATTTTAACTGTAAAATATAGTAAAAATAAATATTTAACCGTATGTTAGTACATGCAATTTATTTTAGAAACTGTAAAAAAAATCAGTTAATATGAATATTTGACCATATATATATACTTTTATTTTTAAATTTTTTTAATAAAAACTTCTTCTATGCTTTAATAAAAGAATATAAACTTTCTTTTTTTTTAAATGCAAATTTCTATTGTTGAAAAAACAAATCTCAAATTTATAATTTTTTTTAAAGATTCTAAATATTTTTGAGTTTCTTTAATAATTTTTTTTTATAAAAACAACAATCTTCTCTTTCAAATCATTTTTTTGTTTTACTAATGCAAAATATTTAATTTTTCTTTTATTAATCTAGTTTTAAAGTTTAATCTTCATTATCCAAACTTTAGAGCTGCAAAGAAGAAGCAAAAAGTTAGAAAAGGGAAAAAAAATTGCACACTTACAACTTACAACAAAAAAGAAAGAAGATTTGCAAAATGTAAACAAATTTTGTTGCACAGGTACAACTTATAACAAAAAAGAAAATGATTTTGCTGCACAATAAGAAGAGTAAGATGATTTTCATTTTATTTCTTTTGTACTTTTAAAGAAATAATGATTTACAAATCTTATATTAAAAATTTGTAAGAGTTTACCACAATAAAATTAAATATTGTAGATTTTTTTTATCAAACATTTTGAATCGCATTTAATAATATTCAATTTTTTATTATTTTTTTTTTTGTTCTGATGCAATCACTACAACCCCCTGTTCTATATGGTTGTTAGTTTAAATATTAAATTATTATTTTTATGGTTCATTTTTTATAAATTTAGATGAAATTGAACAAAATATCTAAATCTTTCTTATTTTTAAATTATGTAGGGATTACAATTTGAAAATGTCTGAAAAAAAAAAGCCTTCTATCAAACATTTTTTTCGATGGTCAAGTACATCCGAAGTTGTAGCACCCAATGAAGATCATAATTTTGATTTAAATGAAGACTTAGATATTTTGGGGTACATTGAAGAGTATGTTGATGAATATCAAACAAGAGAAAACAATACACAGAAAATTTAAAAAAAAAAAACTTGAAGTAAAACGAGAATTTCTTGAGAAATGGAAAGTAAAGTTTAAGTGCCTGAAATGTACAATATATGAAGGAAAAAAAGTTATGAAATGCATATATTGTGAAACACATAATGCAACTAGACCATGGGGAGTAGGTAATGGTTGCACTAATTTACAACATGATTCATTAGTTATGCCAATTCAAACATTGATAAGATTTCACTAGCTAAATGGACATGTGAGAATGAAAAGAAAGCAAAACCTATTACATAACATATAACAAGTGTTGATGACATTAACAAAGAAAGAGTCATCACAACTATGAAATTAGTTTTTTGGATGGTTCAAGAGGATTTACCCCTTTCAAAATATGAATCACTTTGCTCTCTTGAAATGACATTACAGTTACCAAACATGCCAAAAAATAATGACTACAATTCATACACAAATCAAATGGTTGCAAATCAATTTCTTTTTGTTATATCTAATTATCTTGAAGAGATACAAACTGCTAAAATGTTGGATAGTCTTTTTTTATCTTTGATGTTTTTGAAAGAGGAAAAAACGGGTTTTATAGGGACCCGAAACCAGAAAGTTTACATGCCAAGAAAATATTGACCAAAATACAATCCCAGACAAGAAAGGCTGCAAATAAAAGATAAATAGTAAAGACCAGTAGCCAACAACAAAATACCATTAAAGGGACAACAAAAGACAGACGACAACAAAACTAGAACTAACCCAGAGACTTTAGGGTCTCTGCAACCTCCATTTCCAAAATGTCCATGTCCTGGACCACCACCTTGAGATCCTGGGTCTCTAGAGGCACAACATACTGTCTTTTCTTCATGTTGGATGAAAGTACAGATCACAGTTTAGAGAAGCATCTTATGGTTTATGCAACGTTTTTAGACTCAAAAGGGTTGGGGCAACCAACTTCATAATTTTTAAAGCTCATAAATGTTTGTGATGCAAAAGGAAAAAATTTTTATGATGCAATCAATGTTTTAAAGGAAGAAAGGGGGCTTTCAAATACATGCTTAATAGATGTTTCCACAGATGGTGCTTCATCCATGGTTGGTAGTGAAAATGGGTTTGTTTCTTTTATCAAAAAAGATGTTCCTAATGTTGTAGGTGTTCATTGCATTGCTCATTGTGAAGCTTTAGCTACATCAGATGCTTCTAAAAAAATTATTGAATTGTTATTTGTTGAGAAATTAGCAAATAAGGTGTATTCTTGGGTGCAAAATTCTACTAAAATAAACAAGGAACTCATTTCTTTATAGGAATTCATGCAACTTGAAACTCTTCAAGCTCTTCAAATTCATCTACAGTAAGATGGCTTTCAAGAGGACAAGTTATTGAAAGGCTTGTTGTATTGATGCCTCTTATATTGACTTTATGGAAAAATGAAAAGAGAGAATTATGGTATGATAAGGAAAGAATATTTTTAGTTCAATTTTGTTTACACATGCTTGTAGATATAATGCTTATGTTAAACAAGATGAATAGAAAATTTCAAGAAGAGTATGTTGATGTTACATCATTAGGGGCATCTATTGATATTACTATAAACACTTTAAGTAGGTGGTTTATGAGAAGTGATACATTTGCTGATGGTACCTGTTACTTATCTAAATTATTGGATGCCTCTAAATATGGTTATTTAGAGATTACTGATAAAGAGGGCATTGTTCATAGGCATGAATTGCAGTTTGTGGCAATTTCACATCCACATGGTGATTATGTTGATTCACAAAAATAATCACTAAAACCTTGCATTGATGGCTCATTAGAGAGTTGTAAACAACTTGTAAAATAATATGTTCAAGCACTTATAGATTGTTTCAATGAATTTTTTTTTGATCTTGTGTTTTTCAACTCTGTAAAGTTGTTTAGTCCTTGTCATTATCTAAAGGATGCTCATGCTAGAGAAGATAATTCAAAGAGTTGGCTAGATAATATTTTTCAACACATGCAACATAATTTATGTGAGGGATAAGAAAATGAAATATTATTTAATGTTGAAGCTTGCAAACAAGAGTTGCATATATTTGTTGATACTCTTCGTCTTAGTTGTGAGGGATTATCAATGAAGGAAGATTGGAGGGTTTTTTGTGTCACAAACTCACATACAAGTTTTAGAAACATGACAAAGCTATGGAAAACAATCCTTACTATTCCAACAAGTAAAGTAGCATGTCAAAGAGGATTTTCAAGCCAAAACATGACAAAAGATATCCGACGTACAACTCTAACATTAGATATATTGGATGCTTTGATGAGAGTGTATCTAACAACGCTTGATGTATCAACAACGAAATGGAACAGGGTGTATGAAATTTGGAAAGATGTCAAACAAAGAAGAATTCAAAATATTTTAAAAGTCATTTTTTTGTTCACATTTGTAATGGTGATGTATCCCATATGAGGCAAAACACAATAATCCATTATTATTCATTAGTTTCATTTTAATGTCAATATGTTACAAGTTCTATGCTAATACTATCATAAATAAAACTTATAACAAAATTTGAGGGTTTTTTAATTTGAGATGAATGGACAAAAGATGAAAAAATTGTCATCTTTTTCTACCTATTCCAAGAGATGGTCGCGTAGGTATTGACAATGCTTCTATGGCAGAGAGGAGGCATGTGCCTTATGCTAAAAATGTTCACGTCCCTCGCCTATCAGTGCCTTATTATATAAAATTTGACTTGCAATAAAAAAAAGTAATTGTCATGCGAAAGGCAATAATGAAGACTAAACGATAGAAAAAAAATCATGATGGGCAAGGTGGATGGTCAAATTTAAGCCCTACTCCACGATGAAAATCGCTGTGACAGTTAAGTTATGATGGCCTGCGTTGTAAATTGATGATTAAAAAACTATTATTTAGTCTATTTATAATCTGTTATTTATTCTATATATATATAACTTGATTCAATAAAAGATTTAAAAAATTTAAAAAATTATTTTCAATTTTGAATTTGTATCTCCCACCCATGACAAGGGGCTAGTATTTATTCACGTGCAGCTTTTGTGTGCTACCTACAAAACAAGGAAAAAAGAGCATATGGAACGAAGAAAGCATCAGTTGGTAAATTTCTCTGTCTCATTCCTTGCCATCTTTGGTTTTCTTTTCATCTTTAATCCATGCTTCCATTTTAGTTTCAATAATTAATTATCTTTTTTTCTTGGTTTGTTTCTAAATGACTATTTTCATATTCAACTTGTTTTTTTAAAATTATTTTTTACTATTGGTTGTAATTCAAGATTATTTTCCTCTCAAAGAATTAATCACTATTCAATTCATATTTTAATATTAATTTTTATTATTTGTTAAAAAAATATAATAATGAATAATCAATTTCACTTTTATACTTAACTTATTTTCTTTATATTCTTAAAAATAAATATGAATAGTTTATTTTTTATGTTCAATTTATTTTTCCATATTAATTTTTATTTTTGATTATTTTTAATAACATAAGATTCATAGTTTTATTTGTATATTCAATTTATTTTTTCATATCAGTTTTTAATTTTAGTTATTAAATGTTATTGGTTGTCATGTTTAACTATCTTTTCAAATTATTTTATTTCATATCATGTCAATTAAAATTTACAATAATTGAAACCATGTTTTATTTCTCTTCTTTTTTCTTTATATTTTAAAGTTAATTTTATATCTAAATATTGTACATTTAATTATGAAAAATATAAAATAAAATATTTTATAAAATTTTAAATAGAATTAAATAAAATTATTTAAATAATAGTGCAATGGTAAAATTTCCATACCCATTCTAATTCTTATTTAGTTTTGACCAAATGTCAATGGTTTTGGGTATGTGCAAGATCATCATGGAAAAAACAGGCCTTAAGTGGCAATAAAATTCAGAAAATCAGAGTTAGGCAACTTCACGTAAAATTTTGAATAAGTTATCTACATTATTATAAAAATATGTAAGAATACAATCTATATAAAATTGAATGTAGTCTCTAAACTACTAGTTTTATTTATAAAAAGGAATCTATTTGGTGAAATTTTGAAATTTCAATGCAGTAGTACTTAAATTTCAGGGAAAAAATAAGAAGTAGGTATCTATCTGACCACCCTAACCACAGTAAAATGATAATATTTTTTTATAAGATTTTATATATAAGTAGGGGACTCATGTCCCAATGTGATGCATATTTTTTTGTAATTTGTTTCCAAGTAAATAATTAATTATGAATTTTTTATTACAAATTTTAAAAAATATAAAAATTTGTATGTCTAACCACCTTAATTGATCAAAACCTCATGAAATTCAATTTTTTTTTTTTTTAATCTTATATTATGTGAAGCATAGAATGTGACGCATGTTTCGGATTCAAAAAATGTGACACCATTTAAAAGCTATAGATGTTTTTCAATCAGCTTATCAATCAGGAATTTAGTCATAATTCAAATAGAAAATGAATAATAATTATTTATTAAATTCAAAGTAAAGCATAATTTATATTGGTGGAAAGCTGAGAATCTCCTTTAAAAACCCTTTTCAATTCATCAATTTTGGGTAAAAAAAGGTCATCAGCCACATGGGCCATTATATCACTTAGATATCGCCACTTTTTGGCCCATCATGATCCTGCACATACCCTTTTGCTTAATCCAATTACATATCAAAAAATAGACCAATCTTGTTCAAAATCAAGGCCTATTCTTTTTTGTTTATATCGGGAAAGGTTACAGTGATCGCTCTTAAGAGAATTATAATATCAAATCAACTAGATAGGTAATGACTACAAAATATATAAAGAGTCAAAAGCTCCAAGAAAAAGTAAAATAAATATAAAGTTTATATTATCTACATCCATCAACTTCTATAGGTCAACCTACCAAACCTCCTTGGTCGCATAAGCACCACACACAACCTCCTACCCAACCTACTTCTAATCCAAACTAGAATCCTCAACATAAGAAAATTAATTATAAATTTAAGATAATTGGCATGTTTCTTCTCCAATCTTCCCTTTCCCCTCTTTTCCAACAACCTCTCCATAATCCACCTATATTTAAACCCCTCAACCTTCCTAATGTTTGTGTCATCCCTAGTTCCATTGTTGAATCCATTAACCCATTTACTTGTGCCTATCACCAAGCCTTCCCTAACCTAACACCCTCTACCCTCGATATCGTCTTACTTTCCACCCTCCCAACCACATAAAAATTTAAACACTAGCCTATTCCATCCCACCTCTATCCAAAACCCAAGCTAACACCTTCACTTGCATTTCTAGCTCCTTCTACATCTCTTATTTCTTTAGTTGAGGTGGCTCCTCCTCCTTAGCATCTTGATCAAAGTCCACTCATATTTACTAGTAGGATAGAGAATCATAGCCCAGTGGTATATTATTTGCCTAAACCACTAGCATGTTAAGGTGATGGTGATATTCTTGAATTGGTGCCAAATGTTACCACATTTTTAATGATACTCATGTGCTAGTTATTGTGCATCTCACATAGATTTAGGAGGATGCTAATCCTCCTATAGCTATAAAATCTCCTTTTTCCACTTTGTATGATTTTGTTATGATCCCTCATTTATTGATTATTGTGCCATCTAACAATGTTTTATTCCCATTCGATTAGAGTTGGGATGATAATGGTATTTTGGGTGAGACATTAAACAAGTAGGTATCATATCTTTGTCTCACTTATGTGTGTGTGTGTTCTTGGTTTGATATCTCATAGATAGGTGATGAAGAGGAGGGTGGTAATGGGCAAAGAAAGTCTAATCAGTAGGTGAAAGATATTGGGACTCGTTCAAATAAAGTCAAAGAGAAGGTGTCTGGGGGTGTAGTTGCTACAAAGTACATGAGGAATGCATTGGGCAGCCCTTCGACTACTAGTTTGGGAAAGGTCATCTATGATATAGTTAACATCAATCCCCTCTCTGAAGGCTTCTCCTATCATTAAGAAAGAGAGGATATGCTTGATGTGTTAGGAATGACAAGGGAAGGGGTTACCTATAATTTTAAACTTACTAAATGGTTAATGCTAGAACTCAATAAAGTGAATGTTAAGTTCAGAGGCCTAAAGGAGAAGGTTGCAAATGAAAATAGGGGGCATTCATCTATGGAGTTGAATGAGTTATAAGAAAGTTTATTAGAAATGGAGAATTTTGCCATGTGTCTCAAGAGGGATTTTGATGATTGCATTGAGGGTGTGGGGAAGAATGTTCAAGAAATAGAGTCTAATATACAAAACCTTATAAAAATTAGCCATTGTTCAATAAGAATAGTGTGGACACCCTCAAAGTTCTCCTAAAGAAACTACTATAGCTGAGGGAGAAGCAGATGAATGCTGGGCTTCATGGGGGTGATAATCTGAAAGAGCTATCAACCATAGAAAAAGGAAAAAAGGTTGTGATAGAAGAATAGAAGGGTCTAAGTACTAGGACCCGAGGTAGTAAGAAAAAGACCTTCAATGAAGAGAATAATGAATTGTTGTCCATGGTAAACCTTCACTATAATTAGGAAAGGGAGGTGGTGAACACCCTGCAAAATATGATATGCCCACCTCTGTATTTTTGATTTGCTTTTGTTTTTTTCAGTTGTTGTTTTGTTGTTTCCTAGCTGTTGTTAGACGGTATTATTTTTATTATCAACATCGTTTTATTGTAAAGGGTTTTGGGTCCCTTCAAAACCTGTTTTCCCCTTTTATCAAAATAAATTTCAGCTACCAAATAATAACAATTTGAAATTTTTTGTTCTATGAAAATTAATTTATTTTTGAGCATTGTATTGGCTACATGATTGGATTGTTCGATAGAATTCTTTGATCCTGATTGTATCATTTTTTCCTTATCATAATTACCACATCCTTGTATATTGTTGGCCACTAATAATATGCTTTTAAAATTTTGTGTTTGGTGGTTTTGACCATGAAATACCACCACAAGTCCCTTGGGGACACTCACTATTTATTTGGAAGAATTATTCTTTACTCAAAAACTTGAGAAGCATCCCATCATAGTTTCACCACAACAATTCACCTTGCAATAGATTTTTTTTTTTTACTATAAATTAAGTATTATTTTTAATTAACTGGAATACCACCTCTTTATACTATGATTTATCCTTAAAAGGACAAGGGGAAATATCTATATTAGTACTTACCTCAAGCACTTCTATTGCATCTAGGTTTTCTTTTGTCATAAGTTTTTTAAAACCTTGTGTTAAACTTCTTTTGTTACTTATACCTTCATATCATACTTTTAGATTTGATTTATCCACCTAATTTTTTTTATAGAGGCCTCTCACTAAGTAACTGCAACGCAAAAATTGAAGGCTATACGGACATCTACTATCTAGGGTTCTTTTCCCGTTCTTTTTCTTTTATTTTCTTTACCCTTATTTTCACTCTCTTCTTATAGATAGTATATATTTATTTTATAAAATGTAAGAGGAGGCTAGATTATTACAATAGGTTTGTGTTATGGTTTTATTATCTTTGAGAAAAATCCTAGAAGAAACACATTGAATCTTTCCATTTTATGTATCTTTAAACCACAAGGTAGTTATATGTCTTTTTATCTCAAACAACATGGTGGATAATTTAAAGGTGTGGTTTTCCTTTGTAACCATTTATATCAATATTAATTGTGTTCACTTTGTTGATTGACATGCTATTATTTTCTTTGTTCATCTAATTTTTTGGAAGTGTCAACCCCTTTTCTTTTCTTCATCCCTCTAATATTTGGATCTAGGAAATCTCAATATATATTTTTTCTTTGTGTTGACCATTCATTATTTATTTATTTTTAATATTTATTCCATCTGTGCAATGTATCAAGCTCTTAATACAAGTAATTATGATTCCTTGTTGCATATCTTTTTGGTCATCTTATGCATTCTTGTGTTGTGGGAAGTTTTTGATTGACCATTGCAAGGTATTGTTGGAAGAATAAGGATTTTTTCATTGATGCATTTGTTGGCAACATGAACACGAGGGATAAGTGCATTATATTACATTGTTCTCATTGATGTCAACATTGTATTCCGATACGAAGACCATCATGCATATCAATTTGTACAACTTAAACATGTTTTTAGATGGCAATCTAGTAGGCATTTGCAAGAAGGTCTGATATACTAAAGGCAGTTGATATGGAAATTGATTGTGTCAATACAAGTAATTTTGTGTACATGACATCTGGTTATCGAGTTTGCATTGGTATGCTGTGTTAGATCTTTCTCTGCATTTTTTATATAATTTTTTTGGTTGTTAGAGAATTCTATATCCAGAGTTTCATATTATTTTGGAATCTGGTGAAGAAGTTATGAGTGATAGAAGTTTCATCTGGCATTAACAGATGTTTCCAATTCGGTGTACATTTTTTGGTGAATCTGCACTTCTCTACAAATTGGAATCTGGCTTTGCAAAATTTTGGGAATGGTGATAGGTGTAAGTGGTGCCTATATTCCAAGTGGTATAGAGTTTTGAGCTACACATGTCCGTTTTTGGATATACAGTTGGCCAATTATGTTATTAGGTCATTACTGGTACCAACCTAATAAGTTTGTATATTGTAGAATTTTAATACATATTGATTTGTTATGTGGGAGCTATTATGGGTCCATGCCAACCTATTTTGATTTGTTATGAGTTTTGGATCTTGGAGTGAAGTGTGTATATATGAATGTTGAATTGACAAGGTATAATTGGTATGATACATCTAATTAGGCTGACCTAATTGACACTATAGGTGTTTGCGGATATATATATATATATATATATATATATATATATATATATATATATATATGTAAGTTTTTTTTAGTATTTTGGAGATAGAGATGTGATATGATGTGTAGTTGATGCAAATTATGTGAGTATAAGGCAAATGTAGAGCAGAGCAAAGTGTTGGTGCAAATCAATATTCAAAGTGTGTGAAGTTTGTATTTTGAGCTTCAATGTAACTATACCCCAACATATGTTAGATGCAATTGTAGTAGTTCAAATCTTGCTTGTGTGTTTTAATGTTGTAAAATTACACCTCTTGCAATTTCACATACATTCTTGAAACCATTTTAGTTTCAACTCCATTAACATTTGTGTAGGCTCATTTTAGCCCATACATCAGCCTTTTTCCCTCTCATGATGCTCAAGACCCCTTTTCAATAGCTACCTTCACACATCATCTTTGCATCAAACCTTGCGCAACTTTTCCTGTTCTCATCATTTTGTAGTGTGATGTGTCTAGACACTAGTGCACAACAAAGATGTCTGCATGCCACACTAGTGTCTTGTGATATTTTGATATTCAAATGGTCATTTTCAAGTGCCTTGCCACTTGTCAGCTACTTTTATTGGTGGTAATGGCTCGAGACGCCTTGTAATAGCTCAAGAAGCTTCTTTTCCCTCTTCTTCTCTCTTTAAAAGTTATCTTTTCAATCCATTGGGCCTTATTCTTGGTCTTTCTCTCTTGGAGACACTCTCTTTCTCTTGCTCTCTCAAGCTTGCACAACTCTCTTGCTTGCGATAGTAGCCTTAAGCTCTCAAGTTATTACAACACTCTTTGCAACTCTCTTGGCTCTCACAACTCTTCTTTTTTCCTTGGCTTCCTCAAGCCCTGCAGGTGATATCTATCTTTCCCATCTTATATCTTTGAGTATCTTGGGATTTCTCACATCTCCTATCTATTACATCTTTATTTTGTGATATGAGTTCTCCTCCTTGAGCAGGGATTGCTTTTATCACTCTTGTGTTCATTTCAATTATGCTTATTATTTCTCTATCGATCTGTTTATTTATGGAGGTGAAAACACCAAAACAAGGGTTTGATTGAGGAAAACCCCTAAACAGTCACAACATTTTCCCTCGGTCTTATGTGTGGATGTATTGAAGATATTCATTTGCTGGAGGCTTCATTGCTTGGTCTACTATGAGCACTTTCTTTTCCTTCCTTAGTTTTATTGTTTACATTTCAGTTCTATTATACACTATTATTTTCCCACATTCTATAAGTTCTTAGTAATCATATTGTTAGTAGTCGCTTTATTGTTTTATGTGATATTCTTATTTTTTTCTCCTACGAGATGCCAACACACCTAGATAGGACTACAGCGTGTCATGTTGTTATCCTTGTTTCATGATTCTTTTCTTTGGCCTTGAGATCCCATCAATCTATCCAAAAAACCTTTGCGATCTACTCTTTCTAATTCTGAAACTCTTGCTTTGTTCCTTGAACTAGTTTAGGGAAGTTTGCTCCTTAGGATTCTCTTGAGAATAAAGAGACTCATGAGCAGTGAATCCCCCTTCTCTACATGTTCCACCACTCTCTTCTATCTTTTCTTCTTCCAGTGGACATTGACTCCACTTGTATAATGAGTCTGCCTTTGGTGAGAAATTCTATAATATACTATAACGGGTTATAATATATATTGTGAGCTAATCATTATTGTGGTTTTTCCCATTTTAGGTTTTCCACATAAAAAATATAGTGTCCATGTGTTATGGGCTTTGATGGTTTCTTTCATACTTTCCTTTCTTGTCACAAATTGAATCTGCTATATGAAATCAATGTTTAAATGTTTAAGTGGTTTAAAGGAATATTGATTCACCCCCCTCTTAGTATTTCATGTGTTCAATAGTTGGCATCATATCCTAGCTCCTTGGAAGGATCTTGGAGGTTGAACACATGGCTATTAGAATATTTCCTACTCCTTTGGAAGAGATACTTGTTGTTGGGTTTACAAAAGAAGAGTGCATTGTTGTGTGAACCCTTGTTTTGTACCTGCACAAATACAACAAACAAACATAATATTAGATCAATATGCAAGATAAAAACATGGATTCCCCAATATTAGATAGAAATGAAAATGAAGAACAATGCAATAAACCAAATTAAATCTATCTAAATTAAGCAAACTCTTGATCCCATGGGGGAATCGGTGCTAATTGATGTGTCGAAATTGGCCCTTTCCCAACTCCTTAATTGCAAATGTTGATGATGTGTGGATAGGTGAATCTCCTTGATGAGATTTTGGCATAACCTAGCTATGATATTGTGAAAATTATGAATACTTGAAGAGAGATGGGCAAAATTAGCTCTCAATGTGAAGAGAGTAACTTTGCATGAGATTGTGGATGTTGAATGAGAGGAAGAACCTTTCATTTATAGATTTAAATTTGGAAGAAAGGGCAACATTTGAGCAATGTGGGACTAAATTTCAATCCAATGGTCAAATGCCACTTGTCACAATGTGAATGGTTGATGGTTGTGCAAGTTTTGAACAAAGTTCCCATAAACGCATAAATTTGAATTTTGAAAATGTTGAAATGACAAGGTGAAGAGAGAGTCAAATGGAGTTATGACCACTTGGCTCAATGAAAAAGGACTTGTTGGATGAAATAAATGCCTTGTTGGAAGGACCAAGTCCACTTGGATTCAAATTCAAATGTGAGGGAATATTCCCTTTTTATGCCATGTGAGGGAAAATAGAGATTTAATAAATGAATTAAATCTATTTTCATGTGTAAGTTGCATTCTCTAGAGGATTTTAGTGATTGAGATTAAATTAATCAAGATTTGATCAATTAAATGAGAGATTAGATGATTTGACAATATTGACTCAAATTTATGAGTTGATTTAAATCAAGAATTGAGAAGAAAAGGATTAATTAAATAAATGATTTGATTTATTTAACTAAAGAGGATAGTGCTAGATTAAATTAAATAAGGTTTAATCTATTCAATTTAATGAGAAGACTTTAAGGACTAATTAAATTAAATTGATTAATTTAATCGATAGGGAAGAATGACTTAATCAAATAAATAATGATTTATTAATTAAGGGATGAAAAGTGATGTTAAGTTGAGAGTGTGATTCCAAAAGAAATGATGTTAGTAATCAGGATCAAGTGCGTTGGATCAAATTGTACATTTTCCATGTCTACAAGTTGAAATGAATGGAGAACTCATAGTAGCCCTTGAAGATTTGGAAAGGACTGAAAGTGAGAACAAAGATCTGAAATAAAATTTCAAAGAAGCAAATGAATGTATCTAAAGTTGAGAGAGAAAATCAAGAAGTTTAGAGAAAGACATAAGGAAGTCAATGACAAGTTGAAGCAAGCCAATGGGACAATTACTAGTCTGATGGTGCAAGTTGAAGAAGGAAAAATAATTGAAGAGTTTTTAATGCCAAAATGAAAAGAAAATCTAAAGAATTTTCAAAACTTGAAGAATAAGTTGTGACCATGAGATCAGATTTGGAGAAAGCAAGGAGTCATGAAGACAAATTGAAGATGAGTTTCACAAATCTTGATAAAATTATTGCAAATAAAAAAGGATCTAAAGACAAAGCTGGATTAGGGTTTGAGATAGGAGAAAGATTAAAGATAGATCAAACTCTAAATCAGGCTGCAAAGAAGACAAAGACAATAAGAAAAATGGCAAGCAAATCTAGAATCAAAAGAATCAAGTTAGAAGACAACCTATCAGACAACCAAATGCACAAAGGTACCCATATTTTAATGGTTTTTCTAATTCTTGAAATAAATTTGGACATAAGGCTATGGAATGTAGAAGCATAATGAATTAGAATGTTCAAACTTTTCTTGGATGGTGCTTTACATACATAAGAGATTTGGTCATAAGGCTAATGAATGCATAAGTGAAATGATGAATGGCTATATCAATGGTATGAGGTTTCAATATTTTAATGGCTATAGTTATGCATGCAATGGATTTGGGCATAACACTAATCAATGTATATCTAGAACATCAATGGAGGGAAAAATGTTCAAAAGAATGTCATATGTTGCAATTGTAGTAGACCTGGACATATCTAGATAAATTTTGTAAAAGCTAGAATGTCAAGAGTAACGATCTAGTAAAGATGAATGATTTGGTGAAAAAGGATGATCTAATAGAAATGAAGAAAGAGATGGATAATATTTGGAAAAATAAGGAAGAGACAGAGGTTAAAGTTGAGTTTGTACTAGCATTTGGTGCAAATGTTTCCTCCAAAAACTAAGAAGAGAGCTTTGGCTTAGGAGGAGCATTAAAAGAATATTTTTTATTCCCTTCTAAAGAAATGGTTTTGATGCTTTAGCACATGGATACGGCATGGGTCAATATTCTTGATCTACTAGACAAAGAACCAATGGAAAACATTAAGTTGCAGAAGTTTGTGGAGCATTTGAAATTGACTGTGCATACAATTGGGGTTTAATTGCTTTATCAACTGAAGCATTCAATGGGAAATTAGGTCAATTTCAAAAAGGGTTATAAGTGATTTCACTTGATGAAAAATAATTTGCAAATGAGCATTTGAGAAGAGCAGAGTAGATGAAGAGCGAGGTAGATTGATCAAAGTGGTTGAGGTTTGGTGTGAGAAAAAACCTAGCTGAAAAAGCATTTTAAAAGGTATTAACAATTTCCATTTGCCCTAGTATTTCATAAATTATTTTGAAATAGTTGAAATGGATACTCCAAGGGTTGTTGAGGTCTCTGAATGACCCTGACTAAAGTTTAAGAAACATCTTGTTAAATCTATGGAGGTCAACCAAGATGATGCATTTTGTAGGGCCTCGCATGGAATTTTACACATTGAAGACATAAAGACTTACATTCACAAAAAATTGGAAGAGTATGACCACTTAAATCTTGGTGATGTGTGGGTGAATGAACTCGTCGATAATGATTTTGAACTAAATATTGAATACCAAAAATTAGTAATGAAGAAGCTTGATGTTTGGCAATGTTTTCCCAAATTTATCCATGATGATGCTTGGGTGAGAATTGAACTAAGATGTATTCATGATAAATTTGTGTGGATAGATATGCTCGAAATGATTACTAAGGAGGTAATTAGGGTTGTTACAGGATTGTGCTCAATTGGACCAATTTCGATGCTTAGGTTAGTAAAGAATGAGGTTGTAATGGAGCTTATTGGTGAGCAGTATGATATGAGAGCTCTAACTATCAAGGATATAAAAAATCTTGCAGTCAAGTATGTCGTGATGATGATTGGTTACAATATCTACTTCTGTAATAGAGAAAATTCAGTTTTAGCCACCACAATTAACACAACATATGAAATGGTGGTGAATGGTGCATAAATCCATTAGTGAGAGCTGTTGAGAGCACAACTGATGGATAATTTCAAAAGATAAAGAATTCCAAATATCCTTTCAAATGTTGGGAAATTAATCATATATTTATTGTTTTACTTCTTGAAAGAGCTACCTAGTACAAAGAGTGTTGTATGGTGAAAGGGAAAACCCGTAGCACACCATACTAGAGACTTTAGAAGAGGAATTGATGATGCAAAGGCATAGGATGAGGCTCTTTTGGGATTCTTCATAGTTTTCCAGAAGAGAATGCAAGAAAGAGAAAGGGTTCCTCATAAGATGGTGGAAAAATACACAAATAAAATCACATTCTTAGTGAAAAGGGATGAATGCATCATATAGGCTATTGACCCTAGGACAGTTTGGATCCCAAAAATGGGATATGAGATTAGAGAAGAGGAGATAATTTCTTCAACAAACTATATGTTGAGACAACATAAGGACACCTCTGAAGAGAGGTATGGAACTTATGAAAAGAAGTCCATGAAAGTGTGCATGGACCAAAGACAAAAATAAATAAGCAAGGCTATGGAGAAAATGACTGCACAAGTTGTAGAGATGGCTAGTCTAAAGAAAGAGGACATAGAGAAAGCCAAAGGACTAGGTGATGCTTCGAAAGGATCATCAAGTGTTAAGAGATCTGGTAGAGAATTTACCTCTCCTATGATTTCTTCAAAGTCCTATTGGACTAAGCCAAGAAAGAAAGAGGAGCCTATAAGTACTCCGGTGAAGGAGAAGGCCTCTCTAGTTAAATAGAAAAAGACTTGCCTGAAAAGGAAACGGCAACTCCAATAGCACAAAAATTGGCCCTACAAGGAGAGTAAAAATATAGGCCACGAGGGAATAGTATGTGAGAGTGAATGTTGAAGAAGAGGAGGAAGAAGGACCACAATTGGTCTAGAAGAGAAAGCCTAAAGCTTCACAAGGAGAATCTAGTGCAAATAAAGTGAGAACAAATATTGTGGATACAAATGAAGAGAAAGAAGTTGAAAAAGAAAAGAAAGCTTTTATGATGCAGATGAGGGAAAAGAAAGTAGAGTCCGATAAGGAGAAAAAGACACCAGAAGACAAGAAGAAGAACAATAAAAGGACTCTGATGAGGGCTCACAACCCCATGATATTAGACACTCTATTTAATGGGATTGTGGAGATTGAAACACTAGAAGAGATTCTTGCATTATATACTAATGCTAATGAGGTGGAAAAAGCCACCATTATAGAATAAATTGCCAAATACATTGTTGTTTTTGAAGTTAATATGTAGAATATTGAGAAGCAGGTGCCTAAAGATATATGGAATGTACTACTTGCAATGATGTAGGAGGCTATAGAGGAAGAAGCAAAGATAAAATTTTTTTGCTTTGGAAAAGATTAGTACACCTATTTCCAAAGAAAATAAATCCACATTGGATAAAATGTACAACAAGGAGTTTTGAATGAAGCAAAGGGTGACTGTCCTCATGAGAATAGATCATAATGATCTCAAAAGGTTCCAAAAAGATATGGTAGAGAAGGTTGCACAGTTAGCTTAGAGATTGGGGATGACTTTGGAGAGCACAAAAGACATGCATGTTGATATAACTGCTTGAATGGTGAACATTGAAGAAGAAGCACAACATGATGATGCTCAACATGAGTAAGAAACTAAAGAAGGAAATGTGCAAGATAATGTTATTTTGAAAGTGGTAGAAATTGTAGAAGAAAATGTAACTAGAGGAGCTACTGGATAAGAAATTGCAAAGGAGGATACCACTACAAGTCAACAAACACCTCTGATATCTCAGACAATTGTTGAGAACACTCAAGGCCAACTAGAGCAATCATTCCTCTGGATAAAAAGGACCATCTATTGGTGAATATGTGCTTGAAAGGAGTGATGAGCAGAGGTTTGAGAAGAATAAGAGTGAGGATCCATCTGGTGATGTAGAATAAAAGAAGGATACAAAGACACCAGCTAGCACTGGTGATAAGGAAAAGGATTTAAATGAGAAGGTTGTAGAGGAGAATGTAAAGACAACCAGTGAATCATCTGGCACCTCCATAAATTCATTAAAGAACTTTCTAAGAATGAAAATATAGTTCCAACCTATAGTGTCTGCCCAATTACTACAACTTCTAATGCAACAACGGCGTGTGGACATGGATAAGATATTTGCTCTCCAAAAGATTCAACTAGGTAATGTGTTTCATGCATTTTCTTGCAAAGAAATCATTGAGACATCAAAAAAGTGGAGAAATGATTGATGAGGCTATAAAGGTTTTGTAAGAGGTCATACTCGATGTAAGTATTGTCAATTCTCTATCCGGTATGGACAATTTAAAGTATTTATTTGATTCATTCAAGGAGTATGCGAGTTGGTTGAAAGAGAAGATAGAGAATGAAATAGAGAAAAAGATAAATAATAGGAAACTAATGGATGTAATAGAGAAGTATGTGTTAGTGTAATTAATATTTAATTACACTTGCATAACTTTACTTAGGTTGAGCTAATTTTAGGTCAACATTAGGGTTGCATACTTTGCTTTTATAAAGCAAATTATCTCATTGTAATATTGAATTCTTGAATATATCATTTTGCACATTCGCATGCAAAGCTCTGCTTTTTTATGTTTTCTCTTATGTGGAAGGTTTTTAGGTTTGCATGTTTGATCTAGGGTTTCTAACATGGTATCAAAGCTATTGGAGGCTCTAACATGGTATCAGAGCCTTGACATGCAGCCCCTTCTCAAATTCTGGGGAAAACTATTGTAGATTTCGTTCGGGGTTCCTCGAGGATTTTATGCCTTGAGTTCATTTATGCAGCATCTTGGATCAAATCAGGCTTCACCATTGGATTTAGAGTGCTGAAAAAAGTTAGGTTTGGCTTTCAGTTTACAGATTTTGGCCATGATTTTCCAGATCTGTGAGGGTTTCAGTTTTGGTGATTTTTTGGAAGCTCTGGAGGTAGCCATTTTTTTGAAGCATTTTGAGTAGAAATGGAGGTCACCATTGCGTTCGCAGCGGCAAAAAACCCTAAGATCGCCTTTCGTTTCATCAATTTTGGTGAAGTTGGTTCGGAGGGCAAAATTTTTTTGCCAGGGAAGCCGTACAGCCTCCCCAGCACGCATTCCGAGGCACTTTTTCTCACGAAAATCGAGAAAAAAATTTTAAAATGTGTTGAAGTTCGCGTCGCCAGTTAAAAAGCTCACCGCCACCGCCGCGCCACTAGGCGGCCACCCAGTAGCCACCACCGCCTCCCATCCAGCTCTGCCGGCCCTCTTCAGACCCCACGGGCCCAGACTTCTGCGGCTGTGGTCATATGGGGGACCGGGCGCTATGCGCCCCAGCCCCCGGCCCCTTTTGCTTCGTCCGCCGGTCACATGGGTGACCAGGGGCTCTGCCCCAGCCCCCTGTCCACCAGCCCCTGGTCGTATGCAGGACCAGGGGCCCATTTTTTTTTAGCCCCCTGGGTTGCCTGCAGGCCTTATTGGCCTTTTTGGAGCACTTTCACGAAATCGGGTATAACTTTTGTGTACGGTGTCCATTTTTTGTAAATGAAATACCGTTGAAAAGCTGATTCCAGCGCCAATCTTTTCAATGTTTTATTTTTTCTAGATTTTGCTCCAGATTTATTTTGCAGGTCTTTGATCACAGAACTTCTGTTTTTCACTCCGGAGGGCATATCTTTTGACTCGGTGATCCTTTTTTCACCATTCTTGCAGTGTTGGAAAGCTGGTTCAGTCCTCTACACAGATCTGAGGTCTATTTTTATTTTATGTTTATGCATGTTAGGAATTCTCTCCTTTTGCAGTCATTGGGGATTGTAATAAACGAACTGATATAAAGTTCCATCGGGGGGGTTTCTTGCATAATAATCTTCATCATGTTTTGATGGCAACTCGCATGGGTTGTAATCTGGTTTCTTAGTTTCTTATTGGCCATATTTTGTCTTAGTTTGACACATACCAAATTCATTTTGGTTCACACTTTAGATTGAGAGCCTATGGTTAGTGATCCGCATCGGATCCATCTCAGTTTGAGGGCCACTAAATTCGTGGTTATTGTTCCTGAGTCCGTATGGTACTTTTTCCCATGGAAGAGTTTCAATCTCAGTTTTGACATCGGCATCGAGATTCACAGCTTCCAGATTCTGTCATCATCATATCATCTACTATTGCTTTATGGATTCCAGGGTTGTTCCAGTTTGGTGTTTTCAAGTGTTCTGTGGCATCGGGTCTGCTGTCACAGTGTTCTTCCAGTGCTTCTTTGCAGCAGTCATCTCATTGTAGGGGGGGTTGTCCCACTGGGTTATCCTTCTCTACCTCATTATTGCATTTGTACATGGGTACCTGATCAGGCCTTGTTGCCGGGACCCATTCATGCTTTCTTGCATTCATCTTAGTTTTAGGTGCATGCTTATCTAGTCTCCCTAAGTTGCACTTATGGGGGGGTGTTAGTGTAATTAATATTTATTTACACTTGCATAACTTTACTTAGGTTGAGCTAATTTTAGGTCAACGTTAGGGTTGCATACTTTGCTTTTATAAAGCAAATCATCTCATTGTAATATTGAATTCCTGAATATATCATTTTGCACATTTGCATGCAAAGCTCTGCTTTTTTATGTTTTCTCTTATGTGGAAGGTTTTTAGGTTTGCATGTCTGATCTAAGGTTTCTAATAGTATGCACTGCACACAATTTTTTCTAGGAAAATCTTAAAGGTCTGTAGGCTTCTATAGTGGAATCCAAAGTTTTATTTCAGTTTTGTATGAAGTGGCGAGGGTCCAAAAAATCATAAGAGATGAGATGGACTCAATTGAGTCCAAAATTGACAAAGCTTCTACTGCTTATGATCTGGCACATGATTTGGATGGAAACACAAGGTCTGCAATTAAGAACTTGCATGAGCATTACTTCCAAATGCAAACATGGAAAGAAAAGATTATATTATAGTTTGAAGTTTTTTTAAGAACAATAGTGTGTAAATATGCATCAAACAACCTAAGACTAATCAATACTATTGCTTTAAGATATTTTATTAACCATTTTAAAACTTAATCTTATTGAATTTCTATGGTTTCACTTACAATATTCCAAAGATCTTCAATTGAACTTAGTTGCAACTTAACTTTCTATATAAAAGTCATAACCCTAGAGCATTTTTCTCCTTTCAAATAAATATCAACAAACATCTTACAAACTTCCAAGTTGCACTTTCCCGTACATACTCAATTTTAGTTTCCAAATACTAATAATCTAACTTTCTAAAACAACATGCAATTGCTATTTCGAAGAAAATGAAGTTGAATAAAAAGGAAATAATGGTGAACGCAAAAAACCTAGCAGTCTCTACACAAACCATAGTGATTACTGTGAAAACAGTAACCTCTAGTGACGATAATTTAGATGACGATGACCTTGGCGATTGTGTTTCAAATGATAATGACCCAAATGTCAATGTTTCAGGCGATGGTGTTTCAAAGGAAAAATTCTGGTTGAATGATTGAGTTAAGGAAGAAGAAAAACTATTGCTTGATTTTCTATTAGAGGTTCTCCTGAAGGGGCAGGGTCATGACCCTATATTGTCAGGGTGGATTTTGAGGTAGTCTAAAATAGCACTCTGGTTAGTGGGCTACAGGAAGGCTTTCTTCTCCCCTCAATGGTTGGATGTGGGTCTTTTTGGATGATCAATGCGAGGTCTCCCAAGGTGACAATTCCTAATGATGCTAAATCAAAAAATAAAGGGGTTTGCTAAATCAATTGTTGGTGTTTATTTAAACCAAATTGATGATGTTGGTGTTTGTGCACATCTTGATAGGGCTATAATGGGGCCTCGTTCAAGGATTTCACGTTTCGTTTTGGGGTTTCAGTCCATTGAGGAGTCCCTCTTTCACCTTCTAAAGTTTTGCTAGAGCTTGGTCAACCCCTGGTCTTAGGGTTCTTGGATGGGGTTGAGTGGGAGAATGGGGCTAATTCTTTTGGTCTGATAGGGGGATCGGTTTTAGTTAATTCCTAACCATTATTTGGTGAAGCTCATTCTATTCCAAACAATTGTTGCATTAATTTTAAGGTTTCTGATGAGCATGCTAACAACGCTATTGTCTACATAATGCTCTCATTGGGTAGTTTTCAAGCTTCTGTATAAATATTGATGTTGTTCGAAGTTAGGTTATCAAAAGGTAATGTGTGGTTGGTCAAATTTAGGTGAATACAATTACAAAGAGATTATTTTTATTTTTCTTTTAATATTTGACATAAAGTATAATAATTTTGTAGGGAGGTCCTTAGATCTTTTATATGCTCTTTTTTTGGAAAACTAATCTATTATTTTTTATGCTACCAAGAAAAACTTTGATTTTCTTTCTATATGTTAGAATCTCAAAGCTCCCTTTGGAGTACTGGTATGAATCTAGGTTTTCATGGTATTGCAAATTCTTTTGATTAGTTTTTATCTATTGATGATGTCACAAAATCTATGAAATGCTTAGTCTTTGCTAGATTCTATCTATATGTTGATACTAATAGGGAGCTACTATATATTATAACACTTAGTTCCACATATGGTTTTTGGGAGAAAATAATCCATTATGAATCTCGCTTGCAATTTTGTATGTACTAGCAAAAAGCTAGGCACTTCTTAAAAGACATCATCATTTTTAGAAAAATGGTACCATGATTTAAAAAAAATTAAAATGTTGTTAAAGAATAACCTAATATAAGGAACAAAAGAATATTTTTTGATAATTTGATGGCAAGCCTAGTGGAGGAAGTGAGGAGATCTGCTCTTAATGACAAGAGTAAGCCTAGCGATGTGATTATGTTTTAGTTGGTTGAGCTTGTCTACGATTTGGGGTTGGCCCTTGAGGACCAAGATTCAATTCCTCATTCGAATTCTCTTGCAAGGTTTGGATTTAAACCTCCATGATCGAGTCTCGGTTGTTCCTTTACTAAGGTTCTGTTATTTTCTTGGGGTCTTTCTAGTTGTTGCTTGTTTCTATTGTACAAGATTTGGTAGCCCTTTCAAAACCCTCTTCCAGTTCATACTCCAGTCAAAAGTGCTTCTCTAATAAAAATATTTTCCTAAACAACAAAATCAACCATTTATTCTTGTTAGAATTATAACCCAAATCACTGTTGTCTATTAGCTGTCCCATTTTATCTACAATTCCTTGAATCTCAATATGAATAAAATTTAATAAGATTGACTCCTTCCCATGTTTCTTTTATCTTGTATAGAGATCTCCACCCTTCCATATAGGCCACCTCCGTGTACACTTAATTAAAGTTTGAATTACTAGTCCTATTTTTTTCTTTTACTGGCATATATGTCTTTAATAGTTGGAACTATCCCCATTAAAAAAATTGTTTCGTTGTTTTAATATTAAAACTATTTCTATAAAGAACTAGAATTGAAATAAGCAAAATATAATAATTTTTTTTAAAAAGAGAGCTGAAACTGCTATGAAAATCTTATGAAAGTGACTTTGTAAAATGAAAGATCGCTTTACTTTGTTGATGTGAAGAGTTGAAGCTCTCCAATAAGTGTGTTTTAAATATCAATATATGTATTATGTGTAGCAATCGTTTTTCCATTGCCCTTCAATCAGAAGCAAATCAAAAAAAATACTTTAAATAAAATGAGGTCCACCAGATATTTTATATACATATCCCAGAAAAATGAAATTCTCAAATCAAATCGTTCAGACATTTTTCGAAACTATGGCCTAATTTTTTTCTTAATGACTGGGATTTCGTTCTGCCTGGCACCAATGAATCTATACAATAGCAAAATTCACTGAAACTAAGTTATTTTCTCTAACGCTAGAGATGCCAATACTCACCTCTCAAATAAAACAGCAAAATAATGCCTTACTCGCAGCCTTAGCATACAAATTGGATGTGACAAATTCATCTTTATTGGTTGCAGTCCTTGTTCAAATTGGCCACCATTTTCATGTCCACAAAAGTTCATGGGATCAATTGTTGTGACATCATCTTAAAAAGCAAATGTAGATAAACAATATATTTAATTCATAATAGATACAGTAAAATATAAATAAAATATATATATATTTTTTTTGATCAATAAACGGTTAGGTCAAAATATTAATTATTTAAGTTTTCAGTTACATATAGAGAATATAGTCATCCAGCCAAAGAGAACTCAAACATATCAACTTTCAAAAATCAATAAATCCAAAAGCGAACTATCTATGATTTTGCATTTGCATAATCTGCTCAGCAATGAGTGGAAGTCTTCCTCCTCTTGCGATCTGATGAAGAGGAATTCTGCTCTCTTTTTGCTTCCAGTAGGCCTTCCTCTTCTTCGTGGAGCATGAGATATTGATTCATCCCTCTACCTGTTACTCGGAGGTCTACCCCTTTGATCACCTTTATTCTTTACCTTCTGTTGTAGATTTCCACCATCTTAATTTTGAACCTTCTGCTGCAAGTTTTGAAAGTTCATCGGCCTCTCCATTTGCCTCCCTATACACATGATTAATGGTGAAGTAATCAAAGTATTCTAAAATGGCCAGGATTTTGTCTAATAGTGCTTTTAATCTCCAATTAGGAGTCACTGTTCTTCTGATTGCATTCACCGCAATGGCTGAATCACCTTCCACCTCTATCTTCCTTATTCCTTTCCTTTTACATTCAACTAGTCCAATGTATAGAGCACTAAATTCTGCTATGTTGTTAGTATCTATTGGAAGAGGAACCGCTGTTTTGCCCATGGTGTCTCCCCTACTGTCTTTGATTATGCATCCTACTCCAAAAGGACCAGGATTTCCTTTTGATGCCCCATCAAAATTTAATTTCAACCAACCCTCTTGTGGTGGGTTCCAAGTTGCTTGTTCTCTTTTCTGGTCGTTATTCCCTGATAAAGAAGGAACTTTGAGTCCTAACCACTTAAATCTCATTCTTCCATCCCATTCGGTGAAGTTGCCCTTGATGTTGAGTCTTAATACTATCTTTCTATTCAAATTCTCCACAATTGAGCTTTGAATTATGTTAAGGACTGATCGACCCATCTTTCTTTGTTATAAAAAATCCTTCTATTTCTCTCCTTCCAAATTTCCCATAAGCCACTTAGTAGTCCATTCTTGGCTCTGATAGGCCAACTTTGGAATAGTGAAATGATATCATTAGGCAGGGCTGTAATCCAACCCAACATGGCACAAAACCATCTCCAGCATTTTCCAGAGAAAGGACAATTTAAGAGAAGATGGTCTATAATAAATAAAATATTATTAATGTTTATATAGATTGGGCTTTATAATGATTTGTATTGCATTCTAGCAATCGTCTTAAACGTCATAAGACCATTTATAAGAAACTAACTTCTAATTAATTGATATTTTAATATTAAAATTAAATCACTAAAATAATTTTGTTACAACATGAAAACCTTAATTCTAAATTTATAATATTGTTGAATATATGTTAGAAAAATGGTTTGAGTTAGTTGGAGTACGATGGAAGAGTATATTTGTGAAATGATGCAGGGGCATCATATATATATATTTATATTTTAAACACTTTTTTGAATTTTTTCTAAATTGATGCCACCGTAAATGGAGCCAAAAGTTTTAAGATTTAAAAGATGAATTTTGTTTTGTTTAAAAAGGGTAGAAAATACCTACCCGCATGCCTATTTAATGAGTAGCTGTAATGTAGAATGGAAAAGGGCAAACTAGATGGGAGTTTTTGAACTCAAATGAGGTAGTTGAAGGCATTTATGAATGTTTTTGAACATTGCAATAGATTTAGATGGGATTTTTGGAGTCTTTTTGAAGAAGCTTCTAGATTTTGGATAGCTGGCAAAAGAAGAACAAATAGCAAAAAAAAAGAAGCCAAAACAGAGAAAAAGAGGTCAGAACAACAAAAATAGGGGAGAATAAAAGAGGATGTCAGAGGATAGTAGAAGAATGTTTTGGAAAGTGGTCAGAAAAGCTCGTAACCAATAGTAAGAGGTCAAAGTGGAGGGTAATAGATTTCATATTCTATTACAGTAGTTGTAACTATGAAAAATATTGTAACTATTTGTATTTTCTAAGTTAATGAAAACTTGTTTACTTCTTTCCAAGTCTTGGTTTTCTGATATTGAGTGTGTATTTGCATGAAATATTATATAAACGTGTTGTTCTAGAAGTCTTGGTTGTTATGTGCAAGTTTAAACTATCTTACATTGCTGAAATTCTAAATAGTCACCTACAACCAGTGCTACGGGTACCCGTAACAACTATCTATTTTTCACAGCAAGTTAGTTTGTGTATGCCTCTTAATCTTGTTATTTGGCTTGAAAAAATGCGTCTAAACCTCTATAGAGGTTGTGAGAGTTGTTTATAGCAACACAACCTCTCCTCTTTCTACATGTTTGCTCGATTCAACATGAGTTTTTAGGTGCTTACAAGGGGGTGGGTGCCATTAGCGTGGTATGAGAGCACAACTACAACTCTGGGAAGAAGGATATTGAGTTGAGGTTGGGGTTTTGAAGAAGCCCTGTGTGTGTGAATTGTGAATTTGTCCCTACAACAAGGGATATTACAGCTAGGAAGACTACAGTAAGACGGAAAAGGAGAAGAAGGTGAGTTAGAGCAGCAAAATTCTGCCAAGGAGAAGGATGGAAGAGGTTGTAGCTACAAAAGCAGTAGGTAGAATGGATGAGGTATTAGAAATCCTAAGAGGAATGTAGGAATGAATGAATGCATTAGAACGTGGAATGAGAAGAGGCAGAGCACATGAAGAAAGTGACAGTGAAGATGATGAAGGAGGAGCAGAGATGGTTGAACAAGATGGTGACAATGCAGATGGAGATATGGATGTGGGTGAAAGAAGACTTATAAGAGCTATTTCCAATATTGGGAAAGGATTAAGGGTAGAGTTACCAAGCTTCTCAAGAAATTTAAAACCAGATGAACTAATAGACTAGATAATAGAGATGGAGGAATACTTTGAGTATGATGAAGTAGAGGACCCCAAAAGAGTAAATATTGCTCAAACAAGGTTGAAGGGTCATGCAACACTTTGGTGGAAATAGGTGCAAGCTGAAAGAAGGAGAAATCGGAGAGAAAAGATCACAAGATAGGATCAAATGGTAAGCAAGATGAAGACTAGATTTCTTCCTGGAGATTATCAACTAGAACTTCTCAAAAAATTATAGAATTTAAAACAAATTGAGTTAAGTGTGAAGGCCTATACCAAAGAGTTTTATAAAATTTCGATCAGATCTAGTCATAATGAATTAGACCATGAAAAAGTAGCAAGGTATGTTAATGGATTGAGGTTGAACATCCAAGATGAACTAAGCATGATAAGGCTATGAAATGTGTTAGAAGCATATCAATATGCTCTAAAGGCTGAAGAGAAATTAGCAAGAAAGCAAGGAACAAACAAAAACAAAGGTGGATTCAACAAAGGTAAAGTACGACAAAAAAAAATTACAGTCATGGTAAGGACGCCAACCCATCAAAAAGTCAAAAGGAGAAAGATGAAACAAGATCAAGACCATACCCAACGAGAGGTAAAGCTGGATATGGAAGAGGCCAAGGTAGAGGCTTCAAAGGCACATGTTTTAACTATGGATAGTTTGGCCATAGATTTTATGAATGCCCACAATGCAGACTAGAAGGATCAAAGAGAACAGGGGCAACGAGTGCACATGTAGCAAAGGGGGATAATGAATCTTCGGGATCTGTTAGTCAACAAGATGAACTTGAGAAAGGAGAAGCACTTATGGTGAAGAGGACATTCTTGAAACCAATTAAGAAAGAAGATGAACCTATCCAAAGAAAAAAATTATTTCGAACAATATGTAAGGGTGAACCCACATAAGTG